>JADLZL010003588.1:0-132656 GCA_015844335.1 Chrysopogon serrulatus | reverse complement strand
GCCCTCGTTGTATTGAAAGTTTACGAGGGTTAACCGAACACGGTTTGTTCACTAAACTTGCAGTGCAATAACCGAGCCGAATTCTAGGGATAGCGCCCGGTACAGTGCAATAACCAAGCCGAATTCTAATGTACGAATAATAAACACTTGGATTCGATCCCATAGAACAGATTAGCACTTGGGACAGTCATATTGCATGGAAGTGAAGGTTTTGGTAAAGAAAGAAGTGGATTGGAGCTACAATTCAGCAGTGGCAGATTTGTGAGAATGAAATCAAAAGTCAATTTTATTTCAGAACTTGTGAGAGTGAGATTATTTTTTTCAGATTTCCGTGCCGGGGACACCAAAGCCTGAAATTCATATACCACAACGACTTGAAATCCATAAATATATATAGTTAATTTAATGCATCCTCAAGTTAGATACTCTTTGTTTGGCTAGTTAGGCCTACAACATGGTAAATTTGCGTTCAACATAGCAGTTTTCTTACAAGACTAAATAAGGCTCATATTGTATCATCAACGGATCTTTATTCAATAGAAAAAAAAAAGTTGATACATAAGTGAGCATTAGACCAGCATATCCATGATATCTCAAGGCACACTTTGATTTTTTTGAGAGGTCAAGAAAACAAAATATTCTTAATATCTTTTTCTTGAGCCATCGATGTCTGCAATTTAGAAACAAAGGTAATAAACACATTCAAATTTGTATCAATAACAAGTGTGACAGAGTGTTCAAGAAACTAGTAGGATGCCCGCTGTTGCTGCGGATATGAAGTAGAAATATAAAGAGTTTATAATGGTCGAAACTATGAATTAGTAGATACATATATATGGATGTAGTAGATCAATTATGGATGTTGTATCTATTGACATACATGGTATAGATTAGTTGAACTGACCATCACCCAAACCTCATCTATCCGAACCCCCACCCTTACTATACCTAAGGGTCATCCCCCTCCCAAATTTTTAGAAGTTTTTCTTCATAAAATTATGCATGTTTCGGAGGGATATGTAGTTTTGCTAGGTTTTTTCTTACAAACAGGTTTTTGTTTAGAGACAGTTTAAATTATCGAAATATATCCATGTGGGGGTCTTGTTTTGAAGAGTTTATTGCGAGGAATACCATGGTGCAATTGGATTTTAATTACGATACTTGGTTTAGGTGCTACGACTGTTTTTCTATTTCAAAAGAAAAAATTAGTGGAAAATAAATGAGTCTTAGTGGAGGTAACTCCTTTGATGATGTCAGCTGACATCACTTGCATAGGCATGGACTAATCAGAAGGGAGAGAAGTAGCTTTACACGGTTTAGGTTTATAAGAGTTATAGATCACAAAGCTATGGCACAAACTTGAACTGATAACTTGCAACAGAAACCCAACCTTCAATTCTTCGATATTTTCCCCCAAAGTAGTAAGATAGTACCTCTTTGTTTGCTCCTTGATAGACAGCCATTGTTTCTAGAACAGTTTCATCTTCTGTTTATTGTCTCTAGAACAATTTCATCTTCTGTTTAGTGTTTATAGAACAGTTCCATCTTCTGTTTCGCCATGCAACTGTATTGTCAGCGCAAGTACATATACACTTAGACCATTCACCAATCACCATTCTAACAGGATAATAGCCACACGAACAAAGCTGTCAGGGTGTCAACCAAAGCAGTCTAGATATAATACAGATCACTCCAATATCATCACAATAAGCATTGTACTATGATGTGAAAGGGGCTTTAGCCTAGTGGTTAGAGCACCTGAGTAGCATCCAGCAGGCCTGGGTTCGACTCCCCGTAAGAGCGAATTTAAACAGGTCTGCATTAAACAAAAATTTAAAAAATAAGTTGGGGTTTCCCTACTGACTTCGGTCCAAAAAAAGTACTGTACTATGATCTGATACAATATAAGCTAGATATAGAGTTTGGGGAGGAGACAAGCAAGGGGAATCAAGAATCTAGAGAACAACACCGAGAAGACTCTAGAGAGATAAAAAGGGGGGGGAGCTTGAGGTAGAGGGAGGAAGAGCCAGGTTGTTCTGTTTGTCTGATCATTCATGCTGTCACTGCTATTGGAGCATCCTTGATATTGATCTCCGTCATGGGCTTTGCAAGGCCGAGTCCATATTGCCTCGGCCTATACTTAGCCTTGGTTGACACCCTGACAAAAGCATAATAGACAAGCTTATATCTATTTTTTTTCCCTAATACTTAAAAGACAAAATTTCTACCTCTTTTGTCTAAAGCCCATTCGATTTAGGCCCAACCGCCGGCCCACTCTCTAATTCTCGCATGCCCTGGACTGGTACGGGCGTGGTCTAGATTCCAGCCTATTGTCAGGTCACCGCACAGCCAAGGTAACTCTTCTAGGCACATTCAATTAAAATTTAGCTAGCTAAAATTTTTAAGCTAAGTTTTAGTCAATTTATCAGCTGGGCTTATCAGTCATTTAAATAGTATTTTTCTTTCACACTAAACCAGCGGGCTTGTCTTATCAACCGATTTATATCATCAGCCGAATACCCCATAAATTTTAGCGAGTGTTTGTATCCTCCGACTAATAGACTCATCTTGACTTTAATTGAGTTAAAGTAGCTAAATTCAACTAAGCTAGTTTTTTTTAAAAAAAACTCAACTAAACTTGAACTAGTCTTTTAACTGAGTTGTTTGGTTGATGGACCCAAACAAATTAGGCCCTATTTGTTTGCTGCTTGACTCTAGTCTCTGTCCTATCGAATATTTGGTCATATGATGTTGTATTAAATATAGTCTAAAAAATTAAATAATTACATAGTTTGCGAATATTTTTCAAGATGAATTTTTTAAGTCTAATTAATCCATGACATATGCTAATGATGGATTAATTATACTTAATTAATTTATCTTGTGGAGTACCTTGATGGAATCTGTAATTAGTTTTTTTATTAGTATCCCGAACATTCCCTCCGACATTTAGACGTGACTCCTGCTAGGCTTTAATCCTTCTATTTTAAACACTCCTTAGTAATATATAGATAGACAGTAACAGATACCGAGATAGTAGAGATAGAGCTGAACGGTACGAGGCCTAGTACTGCATTGCCTAAGCCTAAGAGCCGTACGGATACATGATCTAAAGAAAAAAATCTTTCTAACCTCACTCTATTACGGTAGTTCTACTTCCCTCCTTCAGCTAGAAAACCGGATGTTTACACTTCTCGAACTATTAGTCCAATTACCTCCATGAGTGGTTTTAGAAGCCGTGAGAAAAATAAAATTGGATTTTTGTGATAGTTCAAGGAGGTTAATTAGATTTTTATAAAAAATTATAAATATATTTTTCAAAAAGCTTATATAAATATTTTTTAGAATAAATAAATAAATATATAATAAATTCTTATTTAATATTATACGGTGATTCACGATACAGATAAAATCGTACAGTCTTAATAGTTTGAGGAGCATAAAGGTTTCGGTTTTCAAGTTGGAGGAGGTAAATCGGACTAACTTAATAATTAATAATTAAGGGATGTAAGGAGGATTTTTTTTTTTTTTTTTTTTTTTTGACTTGAAGGACTTTTTTTTTTTCCTGTGATGATCTAATAATATGCTTTACACGGAATTTTTTTATGGGCTGGACTGAATCTTAATATGGGCCGATGTGGTGGAAGAGGATTGGGCCCGTGGTTCGTGTAGAAAGCATCCTTCCCATCTGAATTTTTTCTATTTTTAATTGAATTTCCAAAGATATTCTAAAAAACATGGTTGCAAACTTATTTCTACGTTTAACCCCTTTTGTCGCGCCATGACAACCGGTGCTGCAGCTGTGAAGGCCGCGCCGTACATGCCGGGCGTGGCACCCCGTGCCAAACATGGCACCCTCGCGGCCGGCTGATGATCTAGTATGGTGACGTGGCAGGGTATACCGCGCCACCATGCATGGCGCGTCTCTCCTTTTGTCGCGCTGGCGCGACCCTCCGGCGGCACGCCCAGTGAGGGAGGGGCGGTGAGAAAGACCGTATAGCCTGCCTAGGCCGGGGGCGGGTGGCGGGAGGCAGCCGAGCAAAGATGTCCGGTAGTAGCATCTGCCGTGGAGTTGCTTCGAGTCCCATCCAGGGCATCCAGCTCTAGCATTAGTCCGTAGGTGTCTAGGTGACCGTGCTCGGGCTTTGCTCGGACACATGCACTGATGTGTGCGCAACTAGTAGCCTGCTTAAATATACTAGTATATAGTTCTCGCCCGCTCCAAAATATGCTATTTTTGCTTTCTAAAAAATAACTATCGGAAATTTTTATAAATAATAAGTATCGGCCGATTAGTATCATAACTAGTATCATCGGAAAGATTTTTAAATCTAGTTTTTAAAAAAAATTATTTAGAGATATAAATATTACACGTATTTTCTATCGAGTCAAACTTATGGTATGGAAACAAAAATAACAAATAATTTAGAACAAAGAGAGTATGTGCATATTAGTTCAACAACTTATAAAATGCCTAATTTAGTACATCAACTTGTCAAATTAGTACGCGTCTATGCTCCAAATGTTATAACGATGACATATTTCTATATCCGATCTCACGATGCCAATAAAACAAATCAAATAATAAAATTAACAAAAAATACCTGATAATTATAAAAATACAAATTAGGTAGAAACCTTACATTTAAATAAAAATAATAAAATATAGTTGGATGAGATGTGTAATCTACAACCAAAATCATGTTTTCAGAATTTTTTTGTCGCTTTTCGTTTTCCGAGAAATGACTTCGACTAAATATATTTTTTAAAAATATTAATATTCGATGATATTTATTATTTACAAAAATTGCAGATGGTTGTTTCTCGAGAAAACAAAAAATAACTAATTGTATATATTGCGACTATTTTGCGTGATCGAATCTTTTAAGTCTAATTAATTCATGATTTGACAATGTGGTGCTACAGTAAATATGTATTAATAACAGATTAATTAGGCTATTCGTCTCGTGGTTTACTTGATGAGTTCTGTAATTTATTTTTTATTAGGATTTGAACACCCATGCTATAAGAAAAGAATACAATTTCAACACAGTACTATATTTTTTATCTTAACTTTGGCCAACTAAAAATTTAAAATTTATTAATATTTACGATGTCAAATACTCTCTCCATCCCAAAATATTAGTCATTTTAGGTTTTCGTGCCACAAGTTTAACTCGATTTATAGAAAATACGTGCAATATTTGTATCTCCAAATAAATTTGCTAAAAAACTAGATTCAAAGATTTTTTTCAATAATACTAATTATATACTATAAATATTAATATTTTTTAATATATATTTAATCAAAGTTGTTTTTGAAAAACAGAAACAAGTAAATACCATTAAAGTAATTACCAAAAGTATTGCATTGCTCGCGGAACGAGTACAACGAGGTGTAATTTGCATAGTCATGCAGGCGTGATTGATGGGACGGGAGCCCACCTGCCGCTGGCACAACTGCACGTCCACAAGTCTCTGCACAGCTGCACGTCTCTGCGAGGTAACTGTTGGCTATAGCCTTTGCTTGTGCTGGCATGCGCACATCTCCTTCGTCGCTTTCCACGCGCGCTGCTCGCTGCTAGGCGCTGGCTGCAATGACAAGACGCGACCGCGGCTTGGGTAAAACAACGGACCGCGCCGTAGCTGGTGGCGCGATGCAAGCCACGTCACATGCTGGCGCGGTTTCTGTGCCACGTCGACGGTCCACGTTGACACCAGATGCGACCTATTCCACGCTGGCAGGGGGAACCGCGCCGGCATGCACGGCGCGGTCTTAACGGCAGCAGCGCCTTAGGTTATGGCGCTACAAAAGGGGTTAGACCCGGAAATAAGTTTGAGACCCAGTTTTTTTTTTAAAATATCTTCGAAAAATCAGTTAAAAATAAAAAAAAATTTCTCCCATCTCCAGTGACTGTTCGGGGCCGAGCCGACTGGCCGAGGGGCGAGTGCGGCGGCGAGTGCGGCGCAGCAGGGCGGCGAGGGGCAAGGTTCACACACGCTTGGGTTAGCCGCACTGCATCCTTCCCTCTACTTCGTCTCCCTCTTCCCCTCGATCCCGCGATAGGGCGGCGGCGGCGGCGGTGGCTGCGCCGCGGCGTTGGTCGGGAATTTTGTGCCGGCTCCCTCGCCAGCTGGATTCCCTGCTCTGTTCCCAGGTAACCCAATTATATGAGCAGCATCAGCATCGTATGCATACTGAATCGGATCCAAGAACAACTTGCATTTTCTTGTTCGTTCCAGCATTTCATATATACTAAATCCTTCGATCGACCCACTGCAGGGCTGCAGGGACTAGGTGAGGGACATCAGCTTGGGATCGATCCTAGGAGTGGACAAGAAGTGCCCCAGCAAGTCCCGCTTCCCCGTTCAGGTATGGCTCTTCCTAAACAAATCAACGTGGTTACATGGAAATGGAGAAGGCTCAAGGTTGCATCATTGTTTGTCCTCCTCTTTTTGTACATATCCATTCTTGTTTGTCCTTCTCTTTTTGTACATATAGTCTTTGCTAGAGAAAGAAAAAGTTAACCTTGCTCTTCAAAGTTATATTACCTACAGCTACAGAATTAGTTTGTAAAACAAACAGTAGTTCATGTGATCAAAGAAAAGCGCCTGGCCTTAGTTACATTCACAGAAAACTACTATAGAAATTCATCGTGGTTTAAGATTACAACTGGGTTCATGTTGTTTTAGCTTGTATGTGCTAGAAAAACGCTCGTTTTAGAAATTGGTCAGGCATAAAGCAATGCCACAAGGTCTAGAAAATTCAACATGGTTTCAGATTGTGCAACTATGCATTTGTTTGTCTGTAATTTGTTTACATTTAGAAATTGCTCTGGCCATAAAGCAGTGTGACACATGCGATGTATTGGGAATTACCTGGAGTGTAACTGTATGCTTCAGGTGCATCGTTGAAAAACAAACAAGCAACTGGTGGCTGTGGGTGGTGGCAATGAATATTAGTAACTGGTTGCACTAGCCAAGTGCTTGTCCTTTTCTTGTGATCATGGCATAGTGCATCATGTGGAGCTTGTGGTCTTTTCCTCATCATGTGTAGCTTGTGGCCTTTTCCTTTGAGATACTGATCTGCCTGTCAAGCCATTGACTTCGTGCCAGTTCCAGCTTTCTTTGTGCCCGTGAATAGCTCAGTTGACTTTTTTTTTTATATTCAATATTAGGTGAAGTTTCAGAGACATAGCGTGCCCTCATTGACTGTTGTTGTTCTACTGCAAGAACAAAGTTCTGAATATTATCTTCTTGAAAGCATACTGATTAAAGGTGTTACTGCTACATTTATGTTCCAGTTTTCCAAGTATGGCAGCCATTTCGGAGTATAATGAAGCTCGTGAGAGGTGGACCTGGAGGAATCAGGTTATGAATGACGGGAGAACAAAAATTTTGTCAAATATACAGACTCAAAAAGATGGTATGCTAGTCAATTTTGTTAGTTTCCTTTCTTAGATCTCATGCTGTATTTGCACACCATGATTGATGAATGGAAATCTATTGCTTGTGTGTCCTATTCTTCCTTTCATGCTTTCATGGTATCACGAGTCATTCGTGTATTGTGACGTTGCCTTCTGCTAACATAATCTTCTTCACCTCTCCCCATGGTGCTCTCTAAGGATGGTTCACACAACCTTGAGAGTTATTACTAGTGTGCACAATCTATACCTTGTTTTGTTGTATGCAAAATGTCCTAATAGCAATAGATATGAAGTATATCTTTAGTTTAGATTACATCGCAGAGCTACGTTAGGAACTTTTCTCTTCGGGAAAAAAAATAATAATAACCATTTTGTTTGACATACCAAATTGAATTTGCAGCTGACTGCGCTTACTTTGCTCTTGTGACAACATTGGAGTCTAATTTAAGGGTTCAACTGCAAAGGAATTCTGCTCTTTCTATTCTTCAGCTGAAAGATCAGTATGAAAAAATATCCAAAACCAGTCTGGCTCCACAAACCAAAATCAAGACACTTTTGGCAATGATAAAGGATCGTGGCATATTTGAGGAGGAGCAATATACTGATATTCTGCAGGTATAAAATCTTAACTTATTGAACCCTCCTCCCTTTCTTGCTCGTTTTGACTTGCAAAGCATGCTAGTTGTTACTCTTAGTTTTCTTTAATTGAAGTTATTCATTTTGATTGATATAGGCTGTTTCTTGCATGATTCTAGGGTACTCTTAGAGAGACAGATGCTTGGAGGTATAAAATTATCAAATATTATGCCTACAGTTTGAACAAACTTGAGGATATCAAACATGCCATGTATCATCTACGCAAAGGAGGCCCACTTCTTGCCGTTATTAATATCAGCGAGAACTATCATGAATGCTATGCTTCAGGTCTCATCTACCGGTATGATCCTGCTAGGCCTGTGAGGCATCAGATCTCTGGAGTTGTAATGACTCATGCAGTCAGCGCAGTTTCTTTTGCAGTAGAGGCTAAGGTCCCATGTCTAGAGTGTCAAGATTCACGTGGTCCGAACTTTGGTAGGAAAGGCTTCTTAGTAGTTGACATAACATCTGTAGTAGAGCTTTACAGTATCAAGATTAACTTGTCTAGTAGCTAGATATGAACTTGTGTAGAAGATCATGTCAGATGGCCTAAACCTGATGTTGCCTGTTGGCATGAGTGTTGTTCAGTGTGACAGGCAGTGCCACAAATAAGCTTGTGTATGGTACTTGATTCTGTTGGGCATGCTTTTAAGTTCCCACAAGTGATAACAAGTGGGTGATGTTTTTAAGTTCATACGAATGATCGACGACGTGATATTTTTTGGGCGATGTTTTCAAGTTCCTACAGTCACCCTGCGCTCCTCCTGCCTCCTTGGGTATGCATAAATAATAAATTATACTACGGAAATAGTACCTGGTGTAAGAGCTGGGCGATGCCCTGGTCTGGATCGCGACAGCCGGCGGTGAACGCTGCGCACGGCGAGCACGGATGAACACAGCACACACCGAGAGAGTAGATCTGGGCATCTGGCGCTGCCAACTTTCGCAGCTTACTCGGTCTTTGATTGCTTGTTTTGTACACAACATGGATACGGATACGTGTATCGGTATCGGATAGATACGGATACGTTTTTCTAAAAAATTGCGATACGCGGATACGTTTCACTATTTTTTAATATAAATAGATGAACAAAAAAAATGATGTATATTTAGATTTTCAAAATAGTAGTAGCTTAGTAATTTTGTCAATACTTGTAATCCTTTATCTTTTGCTCATCTTTCTATATTTTAATTTTTTCCACACTCCAACAGTCAAACATATCCATTATATTTTTAAAATCCAAAAGCTGAACACATATATAATACTAAGAGTCTTTAGTTTATTATGCCAATTTTAGAAATCAAGTAAAGATGTGTGTTTGTGTTACGACTAAAAGATCATAGCATAATCTAGATTTTCTTTTTATTTGGGATACTTCATGGATACGTATCGGTCTAAGTATCCGAAATAAATTTTTTTTTATTTAGGATACTTCGAGGATACGTATCCACCGTGTATCCGTCGAGTATCGGTATAGGATATGTATCCGATACGGGATACGGCACCCATGTCTGTCACGGCGCTAATAACCAAGCCGACCCAGATGGGCAGCGTCGTGGACGGAGCACGGCTCCAGGCTCAAGCCTCCAGCCAGGCGCTACCTACCCCCTAGCCTAGCTAAGGCTATCCGCACTCGTCGTCCTCTATATTCATCCTCCAAAGGGAATATTCCAGTCTGGTCATCAAGATTTCGTCCTCTACACTGCATTTTCCCGCACTCATCCATACTCTATCTCATCCTCTATCTGTCGTGGGACCCACTTATCAAGATTTTTTTTTTATTAAAACTCCCCACCCCCTCTCTCTCTTCTCTCCCAAACGCACCGACTAGTACTACTACTCGTCTCTCTTTGCGGAGCTCCCACGGCGGCGCTCCCACGGCCCCAGCAGTGGCCGGCGACCTCGCGCAGCGGCCGGCGGCCCCGGCGCTGGCCTTGGCCTTGCGTCCCGAGAGCGAAGCTTCAGCCTTGCGGGCAGGCGGAAGGGATGGATGGCAGCGGCCAGCGGCCGAGCTCAGCGGCGAAGCGGCCGCGCTTTGTGGGCGGCCGCCAGCGTGCTGCTGAGCTTGACGCGGCGGCGGCCGCCGAAAGCAGGCGGCAAAGATAAGCGCCCGCTTCCATCTCCCATTCACGCCCGGCCTCCCCGTGCTTTGTTCTTCAGTCGCCGCTTCCTCCTTCAGCGCGGCGAAGCCCGCGACGGAGAAGCGTCTGGCGGCCTTCGGGCGGGCTCCAATCGGAGGCGGGTGGAGCGAGCGCGGCCGTGCGACCTCCTTCGTGCTCGGCTCGCGTGGGTCCGGCGCGCAGCCGCCATGGGAGGTACGGGTGCCGCGACCCCCGGCCATGGAGCGAGGCGAGCTCGGCCCCCGGCCATGGGAGCTCGGCGGCGAACGACCGACGCGGCGAGGGCGGGCGGCGGGCATCCTCGCAGCGCATGGAGCGGAGGCGCGCCCGGAGGCTGGGACGGCAAGCGCGCGAGGCACGCTGAGACGGCGCCCTCGGGCGCCCACACGACAACGGCCTCGAAGCGGCCTCGGAGGCTCAGCGCGACGGCGACCTCGACGGCGGCCTCGGTGGCGCGGGCGTGAGGGCGTTCAGCGGCAGGCGGCTCCGGCGTCTTCTCCGGCGCCTCGTCCTCGTCCGTCTTCTCCGGCGTCCCTCGACCTCCCTCGCCATTGCGAAGCTCCCGGCCATGGGTCGCGGCGGCGGAGCCGCGGAGGGCATGGCCGAAGGGCTGGACGGCAGGCGCTCTCCCTACCGCGCGAGCACCTACCCGGCGTGGGAAGCGCTGGTGGCAGCACTGGCGAAGCGACGCGGCGGCTTCTGCGAAGCGCTGGCCTTGGCGGCTTCCGAAGCGGGAACAAGCCCGGCCGGAAAGGGGCGGTCCTCGCCGGCCAGCCCAGGCGCCCACCTCTCTTCCTCCCCCGCTACCCCTCTCTCTTCCTCCTCTTCCCTGCTCCTCTTCCACCGCGTGGTGGGGGTAGGCCGAGTTGCTGGCGGGTGAGGCTGGCGCGATTCGGACGAGCAGCGACGACGCCAAAGCTTCCCTGGACGGACGAAGATTCCTGATGACTGGCACGATACCCGGACACACATTGCGCAGAGGATTTCATCCGCCGTCGCTGCGTTCGGTTCTTTTTCGGGACGCGGTGCGGATAGTTCGAATCCTAGCTGGCATAGAGGATGGAAGAGAGAGAGTATAGGTCAGGCATTTTGCAAAACGCCGGTCTGAAGCAGGCGGTATGTGCACAACTACACTCCTATTGGCCGTTATTCTGCTGGGCTCACTTCTCATTGCTCGCATGCACTGATGCAAAGTTACTGCTACTCCCTGCCGCATTAAATGCTAGCCATGATGAACTCTATTTCGCCGGCTAGCGGGCTGCATCATTGCCCTTGCTCTAATGCGTACTCAGAATCAATTAGCGAAAAGATTACATGATGCAACAGTTTATGACGACTCAACACTTGAAACAAATAATCGAACACAAATACGAAATAAAAAAAATAAAAACTAGATTATAGTTCATTTGACTTTTTCAAACTTAACTTTAACCACTCTCTTATATTCAAAAAATTGTGTAAAATTTCATGTCTTTTGTTATAGCTTGCTTTACAAATACTCAAAAATTTCTTAAATTTAACTATATTTACAAATTTTTTTGAATAAGACAAATAATCAAATTTAAGGTTAAAAAAGTCAAACAAACTATAATTTCGGATGGAGGGAGTACAAGAAATAAATAAAGCATGAAAATAAATAAAAATAATTAATTAGAGTCAAATAAAAGGAATAAATATTAAATAGATAAAATAAAATAAAAATAAAAATACTTAAAATATAAAATAAATAAATACTAGAGGAAAATAAATAGATAAAATAAACAATCAAAGAAAGTAAAAAAAACGAAGAATAAAAACCAGAGAAAAAAATAAAAGGAAAAGGAAAAAAAACGAAACGCAACAACAACTTGTGCATCGGTATGTCTGCGTGGGCCACGGCCCACGGCTCTCGCTGCCAGAACGCATGGCAGAGAAAGAATTCCGATGGGCCAGGCTGCAGCCGAGCGGCTGGGCTGTACAGGTACAGCCGCAGCCAAGCGTGTCGCGTCGCGTCTCTCTTCCTCCTCCTGTAAAGAATACCCGATCAGATCGCCGCTGGGCAGAACACACGCGGCCGCTGCCTCGAGTCGGTTCCGCCTCTGGAGGTGGGAGCTCGCCGTCAGATCGCCGCTGGGGCTGTACACACGCGGCCGCTGCCTCGAATCGGCATGTTTTCTCGCTCGCCGTCGCCGCCAGAAGACGAAGGCATCGACGTCGTTTTGGACAGGCGGAGCAGATTGTCCCTCCGCACCTTTATCCGCTCTCGCCGCCGCCTCTCAGACCCGACGGCTACCCCCTCGACCCCTGTTGACCCGTCGAAGGCTGCTCCAATTTCTACCACGTCGACCCCTATTAAGTAAGTTACGAACCCTATTCTGATTTGACGAACCCTATTCTGATTTGAGCCCTTTGTTCAGTGACCTAGTTAACCCTCTTACTGTATCCCTAACCTGAGTTGCTCTACTATACAGCTTGTTCCGATTTTCCACATCGGGACCATCATATGCCAGCGTCGTCCGCTCTGGCATTCCTACCATGCCCAAAATCCAGCCCCAGCGTGAATCTGAATTGGAGTCCGATTTAGAATTGGACAGGTACGGGCAGACAACAGCATTCCTCTACTTGCATTCCATTAAGCTCTGTTTTTTTATTTATTTTGTTTGTTGCTATTAATTGAATTTAATGTTTTGATCTCTCTGACCAGTCCTCCTCGGCTCACCATACCAGAGGATGAGGATGATGAATCGGATATTCCTACATCTCCGTGGGGTTCTTCAGATGATGAATCAGATGATAAATTGGACATTCCTACATCTCGGTATGGTTTTCTGTGTGGTGGTACATCACCATCATCGATTGCCATAGAGGGTTAGCTTGCTAGTGATGTCTTGTTGTTCAATGCATGATGGAACAAACTTTGATATCTTCCTCTTAATACAGTGATATGCAACATAGCTGTGCGTATTTGAGAAAAAAAAAAATATTACTAAGGGTTCAATCTTAAGCTGGTGGAGCTTTTCAAGCCTTTTATTGTACTCTGGGAATACTTTGCTTACCTCTTCCTTGGTGTTATAGCTTTTTTTACGTTGTACTGAGGATTGATCATGGAGTTGAAGGCTTGAAGCCAAAATAAATTAATTGTGTCATTGCTTTATACCTTATCAACTGATCTGTCCAAAGGATAAGATGGCTATGCATGCATGATCTTATTTCATTAAACAACTTGTTCTCTTACTGTGCACAACATTTCATTGAATATAGGTTGCCAACATGTGGTTCTAGTACCGAGAAATGGCATTTCTTAGACGACCAAGAAGATATATATTTCGAATCTTTGGTGAACAACTTCATCAATGCAGCTGAAAATATATACAAGTCTATGTTACCAGAGGACACTATATGTAAGGATGCAGACAATCAGCTACAGTCTAATAAATATGCCATGAGTGCTTTAAAACATTACAACTACAACAACGAGGTAAAGTATTTATTATTTTGTTTTCATGTACGCAAACATTTACAAGTCTGCAGTTGGTTTATACAAATAAAAGTGTCTTATATTTGTAGTGCTTAACTACTAAGGCTGTTTGTAGTGCTTAACTACTAAGGCTGTATATGGATGTTAAATTAGATCTTAACACTTCTATTGTGTGGGTGTTGTGGTCAAGCATTTAGAGAAAGATAATACAAGTAGAGGAGAAAAGATTGAATGGTCAGCTATTGGGAGGGCTTTATTTATTTATTTATTTATTTATTATATATATACCCTCCTAACAGTAGAACTTGGATATTTAGCTTTTAAAAGGTATGAAAGTTAATGTTGTAATTTGGGTGGGGTAGGTTAGTAGGAACCAATGTGGCCTAGTGGCAGGTTTGTGGCGAGCTGGCCTCTATAAAAAAATTGCAGGCGCAGAGGTAAAAATAAGTGGTAATTTACTATTTGAGTTCTTGCCAGTAAGTGCTAATGGTTACCTTATGTCCTTACCAAGAGTGACCAAGGGAGGTTGGTTGGGTGATAGGATGGAGATATATTAGAGATTGACCAATAAAGGAGATAGTGTAATGGAACAAATGATGGAGAGACTGCATTATAATGCTAATAATTGCAAGTAGCCATTTATGCAATTCCAATCTGCAAAAAGAATTTGAATTATGCTTCCAGAAACCATATTCAGAAAGCACCAGATGAGTTCTTAGCGTGTGTGTATCAGTGATTGTGGTAGTACGTTCTCATCCTGTCTGGCAGAATTTGGTAGCAATCTAAATGATGATCAGTTTCAGTAGTAGAAAAGTCAAGTTATGCAAAAGAACAAAGTAAGTTGTCCTCTTTTGCACAAATTTAGACATGGTGCGACATTTGTTATGGTGCCTAACAATAGACATTTGTTAAATTTCTTTCCAATAGTCCAAACTGTTTTTCACCAAACCAATAACCCATTTTTGTCAAGCATTGGTGGACCCAATGGGATCATATTAAACGAATTAATTATTTTCTGACAATGTATATAACTACTAACTACATAAAACCTGTAACTTTTGTTCTCTTATACTTAAAGTCAATTTGAGAACGTGGAAAATACATCTTACAAACAATTCAGCTTTAGTTGATCATCAACAAAAGTTGCTCATCCACCATCTATACTGTTGATACAATATTAATGCATTTGGTCAGTCAAAAACATTTTCTCATTCGAATTTTACTGTCTTCGATATAATTTAAAATATCCAATGTATGTAAGAAATTATGAAACTGTTTCTGTAGACAAATCTCTACATTTGGTTTTACTAAATATAAATATTTTGAAAAATAATACTAGTTAAAGTTTCAAAAGTTGGTCAAATATTGGTTAAAATGTCAAGTTTGTGACCAGATGTAGTAATTACAACGTATGATTTACTTCCCTCTATTACATATCAAATTATTGTCAATATTCTCTCTTTTTGTTGAATTGTTGTCGCTGATTACACACTATACAATTTTATATCTGTTTTCTTTTTGAAAACTTTTTAGGTCAAATATGAGTTAATTGATGCTATCACAAGCGGTGGAATAGTAGATTTGAATGGCTGCTATGGTCATGTGAATTTTACAGCAAAAGCAAATCAGGAAAATTCAAAAGAGAAGCTTTTCTTTGCTGAGTTACGATTGGACCACAATACCTATATAGCAACCTGTGTCCTTCCTCTGGAGGGGGAGAAATCAGTTGGTTTGTTCTAAAACAGGAGTCCAAAATTTCATTTCCTTCCCTGTAATTTCAAGTTATAATAATGTCTCTCATTCTTTTTTCAGGCGGACTTTGTGGGAGTAAATATGATAATGGTAAGATGGGCTTTTTTATCGATGCTAAGCATTGCTATGCTTGTGGGCGTGGATTAAAGCACCCCAAGGACGGTGCAATATATGAGACTGGTCATGTTGCTAATAGCGGTTACTATCATGGATGATGTAACCTAATCATCTAGGTGTAGTATTACAGGGTGAATTCCACCATCTAGGCGTAGTATTACAGGGTGAATTCCGGGCCATTGAAGCACCCAAAGCACAAGCATATAGTATTATGTAATATATGATTTTGGTGACATGGCCTGGAGAGTGAAGCACCTAGACAATGAATTATTATTGTAGTTGTTTTGTCTATCAGCGCTACCACTAGCTAATTTATGAGTAATGTCGCATGACAAGTGTTCTTAGGTATGTTGTACCGCTGCTAATTTATGAGTAACTAGTAACAACAAAGGCGCTCCTGCGCTGCGACGCCGATGAGATATTGCAATGTGTTTAATAACAGTGTAGACTTAGACTTATACAGATAGAGATATGTATATGTATGGTTCATATATTGTTTGACATCAGAAAGGGTAAAAAGAGTACGTAAGTGTATATATGCAAAGGAGAACCAGTGTTATGACCAATTAGTTTTTCCTTTTGGAGGCACTATACATAATTTTATGGCAACCAATAGCATTAAGTGAATTGAAGGGAATGGGAAAAACCTGAGGCATTGAATAAACAACATAATTTGAATTTATTTTACATAAGAACTTTACCCTCTCCTGATGAAGATCAACACCTATAAGCAGTGACAGCTTTTAGGTCTACACCACCAGGCACCACGCCATACAAACAGGCAGGCATAAGCAAAGGAACTCACCAAGACACCAACACACATTCCAATGTTATCAGTCTGTACAGATGGATTTGTTAGAAACAACCTTTCCTCTCTGTTGCCTCCCTTCACCAGATAGCACAGAGGAAACAATCATTAGGAACCGTGAAACAGATGGATTTGCCTAGCAGTGTAAATGCCCTTTTCCATGATTAAAGGCAAACACGAACTGAGAATGAGTATTCATAGTTCTGATAAATTCACCTCCTTGTCTATGCGGAGGAACAAATGACCTGTGCTTTCTGCATCTCTGAGCACCATCCAAATAATTAGAACCTGAGGCATAGCCTGGAAGAAAAATTATATCGGTTTGTGGACAAAAAATAGATCAATTCCCATGACACTCATTTATACTTTGCATCGTTCCGGATAGGAAGCAGAAATAGCAAGCAGAGATCATGAGGTCTGCAAGCAAAAAGAAGGCCTCCAACTTGGAGAACCAATGACACATGTACTGAAGTAAATAAAAAAAATTACTTAAGAAGATGAACATTTGGGCAGCATGCTAGTAGTTGACATCTGCTATCAGCTAAAGAAAGCCTGAAGCAGTGTGCAAGGAAATCGAAGACCTCCAATTTGGCAATTGTAACACATGAGACACATACAGGGGAAAAAAGGTTAACTGCCAAACAAAAGAGCTCTTCCATAACATGACTAAACCTACCTTTAGAAGGCTAGAGCAGTAGAAGAAAGACAGGTAAGTTGTTCCACCTGTAAGTGACATGAAAAACAGCAATCATCTTTGTAACATAAGCAAAGATGAAACTGAGAATTGACACAGAAGCCTCTCTTTCTTAAGGCAGGAAGGAGAACCTTCAGGTCAGTCGAAACAGAGCACTGGAATCATCAAATCTGTATTCCACAATTCATTCAGATCTAACTACCTTTTTTTTGGGAAAAAGGCGACATAGATGAGCTCACCATAATAGACCAGATAAATGGCTGGCCATCTCGGGTTTTAATTTGCTGCAAATGAAAATGGCACTAATGGGCCAGAGAGAATTGAGTTGGGTACGCCAAACTAAACTTATATCTGATCTGTTATGGTGTGCTATATGCTTATCCAACCAAAATCTCCTTTTTGTCCACACACTTGAACCTTTTGAGGATCAGTGCACGTAGACCTAAACAGTTACTAAACTACATCCAAACTGCAAGTTATTATGTGAGATTATGCACTTCCCATTATTCTCTGAAAATATTTGAGAGCCTAAACCAGCCTGCTATCTAAACATTGATACAAGAACCAAACAACTGGTAGAAGAAGATATCTGCCCAAAAAGATAAAATCACTTCTAAAAATAAAATTACAGCGGCAATAGGAAATACAATGAGATAAGAGTATTTTGGTAGCCTTATGAGTAATTAGATAATAGACTTTTGTATATTAGTGGGATAGAGTATAACAAATATAATGACCAAATTAGATAAAAGGTGAAAAAAGTATGTGGATGCCTAAAATCCTAATATAATGAACCAAAGGAAATAATATTTCTATCACAAGGATTATTACATTTAAAGATGCAAAGGAGCCTCTACTCTTGACCCAACCTTATTTTTTTTTTCCAATGACGTTTGCAATAGAACGGCAGCCAAGTATGAAAATGGAAATGCAGAAAAAAAAAAGATGCAGTCAGTCAATTTAAGAAGAAAAGTAACAGCACAGACAATAGACCATTCAAGGATGCATTTGGAGTGTTTTTTTTTAAATTAAAAAAATGGAAGCATGAGAAGGCAGAACTGCCAAAGACTTTTATTGCATGAATTTCCATACAATTCAGTAGATGAACACATTACATCATCTAATATTTGCAGGAAGATAAAGCCAAAATCTGAATAATCATGCTTCCAGCACTCAAATAACTGCATAACACAAAGCAAAGTATCCAACTGCTACATTCAGAGTTTCAGAAGAGGAAATAACGCTGTGGTGCAGTCGTGGACCTAATGCTGTTGCAGAAAAGCCACAAATTATCTTTGTAGAGGTGCTGGGCCACTGCTGATATACATGATGCATAGCTATCGCGTAGTACAGTTCAACATAAAAAAAAAAAAACCCCAAAGGTCCCGTCGAGGGCATAGCTAAGAGCAATTTCTGTTCGCTGACTAACCTGCTGGCCATTCCTCGGCAACCTTCTTGCACAGGACGGCACCATGACAGTTACATTGTACAACAAAAAAAAATCTATAAATTGTCTGCAAGAAAATATAGTGTGAAGGCAGACTGATCATAGCCAAAACAAAGGTTCAGCAATATACATTACCAACTAAATAGAGTATTATCACTTTTATGCAGCAGGGTGAGCAATGAGTTAGTAAGGTTTGCTGTTTTTATCTGGAGACACAGACAATCTGATTTTTCAAGTGTGTGGATCACTGAACTCCAGACCTTACATACAATACAACAAAGGATGAGTTCAGACTTCATTAGAATATAAAAATGTACATTACTCCGCTTTTATCTAAAACAAAGAGCCATTTTTTCGTATTATCTAAATGGTTCTCATATCATTTTTCGTTCTAAGAACTCTTTCTGCAACCAACCAATGGAAAACTATAAATGTAAAAACCTGAAACCTAAGGAATAGTAAGTACTTCTTTATTCTTTATTTATACAATTCTGAGTTCATGTATATGTGTGCAAAAAAAAAAAATATGTAGACTCTTTCAGTCCATTCATCTACATTAACTCACCAAAGACACCGACAATGAATCCAGGGAAACTTCGGCAGCAACCACCAGTCCATTGCCTCTAAATGCAGCTGTCGATTTGCGAGTTAACCTCCTCGAGGGAGTTTTGAAGAGTCGCACCATTCTGTGGAGCAGGACCTTCAGCAAGCACAATACTAATCCAAGGAACAAGAATTAGGGGCACATAGTAAATTAAATTCAGAAACAAGAACAGGGGAACATCATCACTGCAGACCTGAATCTCTGGAGAATAGATGCAGCAAAGTTTAGATGAATGTCGCCATGGATGGCTACCAGGCACACTCCAAATCGAAGTTACTGGCAAAACAAAATCGATGGCAGGAAGAAACACACCATGACACCAAACCAGCTCAGGTCTGAGGTGCAGGTGCACAGCGCAGCCAGGCATTTGGTGCAGGTCGGCACCCAGCGCCCGCGACCCGGCCACCGGAATTTGGGAGGATGAGGACCGGAGGACAGCCCGGCCCCCGCCTCAACCTGCGCATCAAGCCTTGGCAATTGGAGGTGGCGGAGCACGCTCTCTCGTTTCGCCAGGAGGCCGGCCCTTCCGGTGTACGGCAAATGGAACCCCTCCACCAGCTCACCCCAGTGGCCCCATGGATCCAACCGCCGAGCTCAGCCGCCTCTGTCAATGGAGACGAAGAGGCGGTGCGCAATGTCACGGCGAGTTGGGGCCGCCCGGCCACCAGGCGGCCGGGCTCCGCCGTGCCGAGGGGGCCGACGCCACTGCCCCCCGCCCACATGCAAAGAAGAAGCGCGAATTCTCAAAAACTAGGGTTTCACAGTAGCCACGTCACGGCAGGGGTGCTGCCGCAGCCGCCAGCCGCCAGAGAGGTGCGCCGCCGCTGTTTAGCCAAAGACGCCGGGGCGGGGTGGGTAAGAGGAGCAGGGCGGCCGCAAATCGCCTCTCCTCTAGCGCCGGGTGGCCGCCGCCTCGCCGCGTCGGGAGGGAGAGAGAGAGGAATAGAGAGAGCGCCAAGACGAGAGAGAGGAGGAAAAAGCAGCCACCGCAGGCCGGCCGGCCGCAGGCGCTCAGGGCGGGGCTGGCCGCACGCACGGGGAAAGAGGGAGAGGAGTGGGAGGCGGCGCGCCAAGCTCGAGAGAGCACGCCAGAGTGCAAGGAGCGGGTGGCTAGGAAAATCTGGCCATTTCGCGTTGGAAAAAAAAAAACACCACCTAGAACAGTAATAGAAGGAAGCACAGCCATTGATTGGAGCATCCAAAGGCCAATAGGAATTGGGACGACGTGGACTGGGTAGAAATCGGAGGGCTTGTGCCAATTTTATATGTTAGAATTCCGCATGTCTCTTATTAGTGTTCTTATTAGGTGTGCTGTACTACTGTGTGTAAGCCAAGTTTGCTGCAGTTCTTCTCCCTCCCTCCCTCCATGTATTTTGCTCTCCCCACCATAGCCATAACAGCATGACCACAACCACAAGGTGTTCTTTCCAGTGACGAATCTTGGATTTTAGCTTAGGGTATGCTTGTTCAAAAATATTCATATACAAATTTGTAAAATCAATTTTAACAGTTCAATAATAACTACAAAATTGACAATGTGATTTGGTATATATGCACTAAGTAACACGATAATGCTTAAATTCAGATTAAGTTGAAATCACCAACTAAATACAATACAAATAGTTCAAAAAGCTTACCGATAATTGAAATATAGGCATAAAAGAGTACTAGAGACTTACAATGTTATTTTATTTACTACTTTATTCGACGCTTTCGATGCTATTCCACCACATGTTCAACCGGATTAGGGGAATGGTTAATTAGAAGCAGCAGCTGTTGGCCACCTGCTGCTGCTTTTTTTTCAGCTGTTGGCCAGCTGCCGCTGCTTTTTTTTTTTCTTGATGCTTCTAAAAAGTACTCCCTCTGTCCTTGAAAGAAGCCATCAGTTGCCGATCTTTTTTTTCCTTGTTGCTTCTAAAAGGTACTCCCCGTCTCTGAAAGAAGTGATTTCTAGAGTTGTCGTAAGTCAAACTTTTTAAACTTTAACCGAATTTCTAGAAAAAATATTAAGATTTATGTTATCAATTAGTATCATTAGATTTACCATAAAATATATTTTTATAATATACTTAATTTATGTCATAAATATTGTTACTATTTTCTATAAAGTTTATCAAAGTTAAAAAAATTCAACGTCTTTTCAGGGATGGAGGGAGTATCTAAGTTTCTCTTCGTAACTGCATATTAAATATTAAGTAATTTGTTTTTTTATGCTAGTTGAAATGAGACAATAATTAAAAAACGAACAGTAGAGGATTAAAATTTTACCTGAGAAGTAGCGGGGCGAGCCTCCGTGACTACGTGGCCGTGCAAACTGCAAACCGTAGATGCTGATCGGAGAACTGAAGGCAACAGCAAGGCGGAGGACAAAGGGCACCGGCCAATAACAGGACTGGCAGGGTGTCACCTTCCGTCACGCCTCACCGCGTCGGCGTCGGCGTCGGCGTTGGCTTCAACTGTCAGGGCGGCGGCGGCGGCGTGAGTTCGTGACTCCTCAGTCCTCACTCCTCAGCCCCGTTGAACGGATCCTCATCAGAATACCAAAAAAAGCCAAAAGTGAAATGCCGTGTATCGTGTGTAGGCGTGTACGTATTTACCGAGTGGGCCGTTTACTGGGCCTTCTAAACTTGCTGCTTCCGTGATGGCGTGAAAAGGTGGAAATTTTCTTGTTTCTTTTTATAAATATAAATACATATGTGTATAATACCCTATATTATATTGTACATTTGCCGGGGCATACCTTGGCTCCACCGCTGGTTCCTTCTCCTTCAGCTTTAGGACCATCTCCATCATCTCCCCTGCCGATTGGGCTTTTCACACATTCTCTAAATTTAGCTCACGCTAAACCTTCTTCACTTATTTGCATTCGAATAACAGGTAACCTCCATCCTCATCTAGTCTGCCACACATACAACATCGTGTATCAATCTTCATTCCTCTTTTTGTAGAACTCCTCAGAGCTAGGGTGTTGTGACTCAATGTAATTAGATTTGTAAATTTTTTAATATATACGTTGCCGTACGTAGGCGTTGAAAAAAAATTGCAACGCATGGGCATATATTAGTATTTCAAAAATTGCAGGTCGATCTAGATGACGTCTCCATGAGTTAATCTGGACATGTCCGTGTGTAGCGTGCGAGCTCTGTCTCTCCTTGTTCAGGCTCACTCCCTCGCCCACTCCCTCTTCCGGCCAGCTCAGGCTCAGTGGCACTCGACACTGTGGATGGCCGGGGCTGCGGCGCCAGCACCCGAGGCCGATGCAGAGGTTGAGGTTCGGCAGGCAGCACGCAGCAGGCATGGCGGCGTGGGCGAGGTGTGGGCGGCTGGAGCTATAGCTTGTGTCGGCGTGTGGCACTACTGGGGTGGCCGGGGCTGTGACGCCGACACGCACAGTATCAAACTTGTATGTACTACTCCCTCCGTCTCCAAAAGCATGTGATTCTCGGTTCCCGAGGCCAGATTAGCAGAGTTGTGAAATTACGAAAATGCCCCTCCTACATCCTTCCGTTCTAGAGCGTTCTCTGCAAGTTCAGACTATAACACCGGCAGATATCTAGAGTATTCTCTTGTTTTTTTACAACAATCTAGAATGTTCTTGGGAAGTTCAGAGTTTAACAACAGCACATGTAGAGTAATGCCAACCATACAAATACAATTTTATCAGAAAAAAAACCCACACAAATACATTTAAAAAATACGTAGGCCAAACCGGATCGGGTTGAGCTTGGGAAGGTGAGGTTGAGCTTGAAGCGAGCTTGAAATCTGACATTAGTTTACGCCTTTACGGAACTAAGAACATTAGTTTATGGAGCGCGTGGGGGATGGAGATGGAGTGCGGAAGACTTGAGCTTGGGAAGGTGAGGTTGAGAGCTGACCAGCAGATCAGGAGAAAGCGTTGCTAGCTGCTACCGCGGGTCAGCTCGTCACCATGGGCACAGATTCCAAGCATCGCATGATGAATCACATCGAGCAGCGCCGGATCTTGTAGGGGCGGCATCCTCCTCCACCGTACGCAGCTTCCGACCATCAGCACCGCTGCCCAGCTTCGCGCGAGCGCCTTGTTGCCCGGGATTCTTGTCCGCCTTGGCAAGGAAATCCTTGCCGGCGCGAGAGAGCCGATTTGGCTCTCCTGCGCGAACAACGCAGCTTCGCGTCGCGCCGCCGACTTCGCGTCGATTCGAGCGCCGCCCAGCCGAGCGGCTAGCTGTCGCTGCCGATTCGACCTCCGCCCCTTTTACCCGATTTGAGCTCCGCCCGGACGGATCGACCCCCCTGCCGCCGCCGATTCGAGCGCCGCCGCCGTTGATTCGAGCTCGCCACCTCCGGATCGACCTTCGCCTCTGCCGATTCGAGCTCCGCAGCCGCCAAATCGGCGCCGCCGCCGGGATTGGGCTCCACCGAAGTTGCAGCCCCTGCATGCGCCTGCATGCGCACGAACGGCTACCGGGGCAGGAGAGCGACGGGATGGAGTTTGAGCCCTTCGTGGATCTGGAGGGGAGGGGTGGGGCGAGCGAAGGGGCGGTGGTGAGTCAAGCGAGCTCGCGTGATTTTTACGGGCGCAGGAGGTCGGAGCCGGACGTGTGGTTGAGAATAACCGGGGCATGGATAAAGCTGGTGCGGCATGCGGTGGTTTTTTTCATTTTTCTTTTACTTGATTGTTTTTTTATTTGGTGGGTCCCACTCAGAAAAGCTGATCCCAACCAACGATCACATCCTTTTGGAGACGAAATTTGAACGCCACGTTTACATGATTTTGGAGACGGAGGGAGTAGTGATTTCTTGTGGGGCGGGGCTAGCACCGTAGATTTTTTCTTAGAAAAGCACGTGAAGACATACGAGAAATAGAAACACAAGCAAAACCAATATGTTTAAAGAATACAGTACAAATTTAACGTATACTAATAACATAGGTCCTAAAGGCATCTCTAGGAGGATCTGTAAAACGAATCACCAAAACCCATGATCTTGAGGATCTTTAAAAAAGATAACTATCCAAAAAAGTTAAGTAATACAACAGCTTCCCTATATATACTTAAATGGGTCCATGCAATACTTTTTTTCATCGTTGCCCGCACTTGTCGCCCATCCAAAAAGCACCACTCTTGGCCCATTCCTTCCGTCCAGGTTCCTGTCACCCGCCTTCTGTCAATGGCTAGCAGGGACACCATAGCAGCCAAGCATCAGTCGGCCAGGATTGTACACAGCAGCTGGCCAGGGAGGCTTCCTTCAGAAAATTCTGCCTGTGCATGCACATAAAACAGTTGTCAGGGGTACATTTCATTGAGGATGTTCACATTATCTGTTGCCAAGAACTTGGTCTAGTTCTTAGTTTATAGCTTACAACTAAAAAGGACCACATCATATGTCACTATAGGAGCTAATGTATTTATCCAGTGGTCACTGAAACTCACTGAAAAGTTCTCTGCAACCCAGATAGAAGACATCATGTGAACGTAGGAAACAACAATACTGTTATGAACGACGTATAGAAATATGAAGTAAACGAAATTCAATCACAGCGGAGACACACGATTTACGTGGAAAACCCCTTCAATGTGAAGGGGAAAAACCACGGGCACCAGCCGGCAACAATCTCACTATCTCAAGAGTTTTGGGTTACACGCCAGTGGCGGTTTACAAGAGAATCTCACAAAAGAACTATTCTCCACGAAACCCTAGCAAGGGTATTTTTCTCACGCAAAAGCAGATCTGACTGTTGGCTTAAGATGGACGAAACTTCGGGCTGACCGGAATTTCCGGTCGGGGCAACCGATGCGAGCCGTCGCGTGCTAGAGATCACTTCCGGTCTTTGTCCGGAACCTCCGGCTTACGAATTTCCGGTCCACGACCCGGAAATTCGGTTAGGAATTTGGAACAACTCCAACAAACTCCACCTTGAGACAAATTCATCTTGTATCATAAATCAACCCATCATCCCGATCAACAAAGATAGAAAACCACTGGTGCCAACAATAGTCTCTTGAACTATTCTATTAAACCAACTAAGCTTGAGCATAACTCAAACTTAGCAAATGTGAATAGGCTTTGTCATCATATCGGCGGGATTATCATGAGTACTAATCTTGCATACCTTCAGCTTACCTTCTTCAATCACATCACGCACAAAATGATACTTAATATCTATGTGCTTAGTTCTCTCATGGAACATCGATCTTTAGTGAGGTAAATTGCACTTTGACCGTCACGCAGTGCAGGCTTATGCAAGATTCAACTCCACCGAGCTCGGCGTACAAACCTTTCAACCATATCAATTCTTTGCACGCTTCACAAATAGCCATATATTCTGCTTCGATGAGTAGATAATGCAACAACAGGACTCAGAAAGTAGCCCTCCAACTCACAAAGCACAACTACCAACAAGAAACACATAACCGGTAAGTGATCTTCGCCTGTCGGATCAGCAAAGATAATCAGAATCCACATAACCAATAAGACCCTTATCAGTTCTTCCAAACTTCAAACAAGAATCTGCGTGCCTCGAGGTACCTGAAAATCCACTGAACTGCCCTCCAATGTTCTTTGCCAGGATTAGATATATATCTACTAACAAGACTCATAGCATATGATAAATCTGGACGAGAGCAAACCATGGCATACATCAAAGACCCAACAAACACTAGAATAAGGAACCCTTGACATGTACTCAATCTACGCATATTCTGTACTAGGACACTGAAAGCGGTTGACAACTTAAAGTGAGGTGCAATAGGGGTACTAACAGCCTTAGCATTTTGCATGTTGAAACGCCGAAGAACTTTCTTGATATAATTTTGTTGACTAAGAAATAGCAAACCAGATTTTCTGTCTCTACTAATTTCCATACCAAGAATTTTCTTAGCACTACCAAGATCTTTCATATCAAACTCACTACTCAACAACTTCTTTAACTTAGTGATTTCAATCTTACTCTTGGCGAAAGAATCAGCATATCATCAACATATAACAGCAAATATATAGGTGATCCATTAACATGCTTGATGTAAACACAGCTATCAAATTTAGATCTCTTAAAAACGTGTGACAACATAAATGAATCAAACCTCTTGTTCCACCGACGAGGGACTGTTTCAAACCATACAAGGAGCGCTTCAACTTGCACACATATTTTTTTCCTTGCCGGGCACTATGAACCCTTCCTGTTGGTCCATGTAAATGTCCTCCTCTAGCTCTCCATGCAAAAATGCAGTCTTCACATCTAACTGCTCAAGCTCAAGGTCATGTGAAGCAACAATACTAAGAAAAAATACGAATTGAACTGTGTTTTTACCACTTTGGAGAGAACACATCATTATAGTCAACACCTAGAATTTGATCAGAACCTTTTGCAACTAACCTTGCCTTATACTTTGGAGGCTCACTTGGAGATAAACCCTCCTTTCTCTTGAAGATCCACTTGCAGTTGATGATCTTCTTTTTTCTTAGGCAAAGGTACAACCTCCCATGTAATTGTTCTTCTCAAGAGATCGCATCTCCTCGTGCATAGCAGAAATCCAATTCTCACTATCGGACAACGAACAACTTCTTTATAGGTTGCTGGCTCATGAACATTCTCCACCTGTTCAAAGCACAACTCAAAGCATAGTAAGACAAATTACATTCTTCAATGAGACGTTTAGGAGGTGCTACTGTCCTTTTTGACTTGCGTTGAGCAATAGGTAATTCCTCCTAGTCTGCAAAATAGGAGGAGTTTGCTGAACATTATCATGAGTATCAACATCAGCAACATCATTATTACGGTCATCCTGCTCATCAACAGGCTCCACCTGCACACTTTTGTATCATCATCAACATGCTCCACTGCATGCGCATACGCCGCAGCTCTTTTTCTGAAACATGTTCTGAGGGCAAACTGTTAGTAAACATCATAGATTCATTGAATACAACACTCCCGCTCATAAAAGTCTTTCCCCTGTTTCAGGATTCCATAATTTATAGCCTTTGACTCCCGAACTATAACCAAGGAAAAGACACTTAACAGCTCTAGGCTCTAATTTTCCATTGTCAACATGAGCATAAGCAAAGGCATCCAAAAACTTTTAACTGTGTGAATAATCAGCGGGCGTGCCAGACCATACCTCCATGGGAGTTTTCTTATTTAGTGGAATAGAAGGTGACCTGTTTATCAAGTAACAGGCAAGATTAGCGACTTCAGCCCAAAACCGCTTGCTTCATCTTTGCATTTGACAAAGATGCAACGGGCCTTGGATATGATGGTCCCGTTCATACGTTCGGCCACACCATTCTCATTGTGGAGTATGGGGTATGGTGTGATGCCTAACAATGCCTTCCCCGTCTGCAATAATCATTAAAGGCATGCGAACAAAATTCTCCACCATTATCGATGACGAAGCAATTTTACCTTCCTTTCGGTTTGCCTTTCTATCATTACTTTCCAGTTCTTAAAAGCGAAAAGAAAAGTATCGTCTTTATGTTTTAGAAAATAAGGCCAAACCCTTCTAGAGTAATCATCAATAATTGTAAGCATATAACGAGCACCACCAAGTGAGGGCTTCTTAGAAGGACCCCATAAATCAGCATGAACATAATCAAGAGTACCTTTAGTGGTGTGAAATGTAAGTGTTGAACTGTACCCTCTTATGCTTGTCAAATATGCAAAGTGCTCACAAAACTTGATCTTACTCGAAGTGCAGCCATTCAAATAGATTTCTCTTCATCAATTCTTCCATACCATGGTGACTCATATGTCCCAAACGCATGTGCCAAAGGTTAGTTTTACTAGGTTCATCATTAGTAACAGCACCCACAAATTTGAATCGAGAACCGTGTAAAGTACACCCTCTAAGGACATATAACTTTGCGAGATTAAGATCACCTTTCAAATGCACAAGAGAACCTTTTGATACCTTTAGAATGCCATCCGAACCGGAATATTTGTAACCTTCTCGCATCAAGTGTGCTCAATGAGATAAGATTTACGACATCCCCGGTATATACCGACGTTTTTTCAGCGTGCGTGTCATGCCATCATCGGGTCTTGATCTGAACTGATCCAATCCCCACGATGTCACATGGGTTATCATCTCCCATCCGCACAACATCCCCTTTCTCGCACGGGCTTATAAGAGCTAAACCAATTCTGTTAGTGCAAATATGAAATGAACATGCGGAATCAAGAATCCATTCATCATGACCAAAGAAACACAACCAAAGAAATACTACCGCACAATCTCCAGAATCATCATCGAAGCGGCCAAAGAATGAGAGATCTTACCAAATTGCCTTGTTTTTCCTCTTCTCCTTATTCTCATACTTTTCTGCAATCCTCAACATTATGATTTGTCAACTTGCAATAAACACAGAACTTTTTATTACCATGCGGCTTGGACTTTGAACGGCCTCTCCTTTCGTAGTTCTTTCTACCATCATTGCCATCATTGGAGAATCTGTTTTCAGTTCTGCCTCTCACATGCAAAGCTTAGCCCTTGGAGGACGACGTTCCGTCATTCTGCACCATGCCTCTCATCTTCTCCCTAGACTGGAGAGCCTCATAAACTTCCTTTAGGGTTAGTTCATCACGGCTCAAAAGTATGGTGTCACAAAAATTTGCATACGAATTTGGCAAAGAGCATAGCAAAGAAAAGACCTAAGTCCTCATCATTATACTTCACCTCCATCGACACTAGGTCGGCAACGATCTTCTTGAATTCAGCGATGTGGGTCATCACCGAATCCTCCTCCTTCATCTTGAGTGAACAACTTCATCTTCATCCGCATCTTTACCGGTTAGATCCTTGGACATACTGACGATTCCAGTTTCAGCCATAGTTCTCAAGCAGCGGTTTTTCTCTTTCAAACACTCCCGCAAAATATCATTATGAAGATGCAAGTGAATTAGGGCGAAGCGCCTTCCGATCCTTGCGGATCTCATCCGAGTCCACTGGCCTTCCTCTTGCCGAAGTTATCCAAATACCTCATCATAGTCATGAGTCTCGCGCGAATCCCCCGCATCTTGACTTGCCATAGCGAGAACCGTGTGTCGTAGTTCAGCGGAAGATCGAACTTCATCGACGTCGTCATGAACCCTAACAGCAACCAAAGCTCTGGTACCACTTGTTATGAACGACGTATAGAAATATGAAGTAAACGAAATTCAATCACAAAGAGACACACGATTTACGTGGAAAACCCCTTCAATGTGAAGGGGAAAAACCACGGGCACCACCGGCAACAATCTCACTATCTCAAGAGTTTTGGGTTACACGCCCGTTGGCGGTTTACAAGAGAATCTCACAAAAGAACTATTCTCCACGAAACCCTAGCAAGGGTATTTTTCTCACGCAAACGCAGTCCGATTGTTGGCTTAAGATGGACGAAACTTCGGGCCGACCGGAATTTCCGGTCCCCCGACCGGAATTTTCGGTCGGGGCAACTGATGCAGGCCGTTGCGTGCTAGAGATCACTTCCGGTCTTTGTCCCGAACCTCCGGCTTACCGGAATTTCCGGTCCCTGACCGAAAATTCCGGTCAGGAATTTGGAACAACTCCAACAAATACAACAGCAAGGACATAGCTTACCCAAATCCTGGTCATAGTGATAGAAAATATATAAGATTCTATGATGCCATTGTTCCTGAATTCCAGTCCCCAGACACCATATAGGTGGCTTTAGTCCAGTAAGTAATGCTCCCTTCAGCATGTGCAGACTAAGGGACAACAAATTCTCTAATTGTCAACTACTACTACAACCAAAGTGATGCACTAATTCATTACTTTCTCTAGACCACATCAAAAAAATCCGAAAATAAACCCTTCTACTTGTTAATGATATCTCATATAATACACCAACATGCCAACTGAATATGTACACAAAGAACACATAGTAGCTGTTATCTGATCAAACTTTCAAGTACAAATAGGTTCATAGAAATCAGATCTTACCTATTCCACACTCAAAAGGGTTACTCTCTTCTCCATTTTGATTATTCAATTTCTATCAAACACCAACGTCTCTCCCTTTTAACCAATCAATTAATGGAGGAATTTATAGTAGCACATAACAAAAGTTTCTGATAATGAATGAAGGAGCAAAAATGGTTGAGATAACGGTCATGAATACCTGAGGAGTACAATGCAACTCTCTTCAGCTGCACTAACTGAACAAGAAATTAAGTTTAAACCAATCAGAGTCTATGTTATGGACGTCGTTAGGGCTGCATGGTTGCAAGGGAGCGGCGGCGTCGGTGTGAACAGTACCCGCGCGGCGGCTATGAGAGAGAGAGGAGGCTAGGGTTTTGGGCGCTAGGAACGCCGGCCGGGGGGCTCTGCCCACGGCCGGCAAGAGAGAAGGGATTTCCTTCTAATCTCTTGCTTGATTATAGATTGATACATCTGCTCTCATTATATAGAGAGGGTTGACTTGGCCCCTAAGCAAGCGACTAATTAATCCTAATGGGCTAAGGCCCAATAGGCCCTTGACTCCTCTAACACTACTCCCCACCTGGACATGCAGCTCGTCCTCGAGCTGCAACCTAACAATGATGCTAACTATGAATTCACTAGACACAAACCGAACACCTAAGAACAAGCCTTTTACATCTAGGCTTATTGTATTGACCTGAAATAAACTAACCCGAATTAGACTCCGACTCTTTATTTTTGACTCCGAACGATAAGGCGAAGACCCTCCGCGAGCCGAACTTGTGCGACTGCAGCCCCCTGGATCCCATGGAGACCATCTGAACAAGAGGGGAGCACGAGGGTGGCCGCCTAATGGAATCGGTCGCGATAGCAACCAGCGGAGACGTCCTCGCGGCGGCCGGTAGCGGAAAGCGGGGGTGCTAGGAAGTGCGTCCTCGCCGGTGACAAAGAGGAACACGTCTCCCCTACCGCTGCTTCCGCCGAGTTGGAGCACGCCGCCCGCAAGAAAAACACCATGGCTGCTGCCCGTTGGGAAAACTGCATGCTGAAGATCCCCAACGCAGCGGACGAGATCGATGTCCTCCACGCGGCGAAGCGCAACTTGGAGGAGCTGCAAAGGGGTGCAGGGCTCAATCAGCTGCAGATTGCGCATCTTCCGCACCCGCCGACGCGCTAGGAGGCCGCGCGTAGCAGCCTGCAGCCGCACCGCCGCTGACATCTGACGGGTGGCATTCTCCCGCTCAATCTCCATCTTCTCAATCTGCTGCAAGGCTGCTGCAGCAACAGCTAGACGATCTGCAGTGATGGCACGGCGCCGCCGCTTGAAGATGGTGTGTTGTCCACGCCGTATGAAGGACCGACATGAAGACGGCTGGTGGATGGGAACCGCGGCGGTTGCCTGCATGCCCTGGAACAGCGGCGTTGTGGGGTGCACGCCTTGGAACGGCAACACTGTTGGCTGCAACTCCTGGGATGGCAGCAACATCGTGTCGTAACCTGGCATCCCGTAGGGAAGGAAGGGTGGCATCGGCCACTGCCGCTGTGCAGCCATGTCGCGGAGGCGCGAGCAAATGTCGATGGTAGTTCGGGTTATCTCATGGAGGGCAGCGGTCACCGCTGCAAAGGACACAACCGGCAGCGGAGTAGAGAGGGCGATCAAGGAGGACGAGGTGGAGGCCACCACGGCCGATGTGGTGGAAAACATGGCCGGGCGCAGCAGGGGGGCGTGGTGGTGAAGATGGCAGCGGGGGGGCGGATCAAGGCCTGATCTCTGATACCGATGTTATGGATGTCGTTAGGGCTGCGTGGTTGCAAGGGAGCGGCGGCGTCGGCGTGAACAGTACCCGCAGGGCGGCGGCTGTGAGAGAGAGAGGAGGCTAGGGTTTTGGGCGCTAGGAACGCCGGCCGCGGGGCTCTGCCCACGGCCAGCAAGAGAGAAGGGATTTCCTTCTAATCTCTTGCTTGATTATAGATTGATACATCTCCTCTCATTATATAGAGAGAGAGGGTTGATTTGGCCCCTAAGCAAGTGACTAATTAACCCTAATGGGCTAAGGCCCAATAGGCCCTTGACTCCTCTAACAGTCTATTTTTAAGAAAAAAATATCTCTAGGAACAATGAGCAGCATATTTCCATAAAAGACTCGCAATAGACAGATTATCCAAAATGAAAGACGATCCACAGAAAAACCTAAGAGATTATATGTACATGACTGTCTGGCAAGGCCGACAATAAAAACTGAAAATGCCAAACTGAACACTCTGTGTAGGTCAACTTAAAAAACTGAACACTCTGTGTAGGTCAACTTAAAAAAATATGCAGCATGGCAATGTATAAGGGATTAACAGGGTTGCTATTGAACGCAAATGTTTTTAATCCCTTTTTAACAAACCAAGGGGAAGAAGTATAGCCCAAAGACATAGGTTTCTGATAATGGATGAAGAGGAAGAAATGTTTGAGATGAAAGCCATTAATATACCTGACAGACTGGATTTGCTACTTTCTTTAGATGCAAAATTAAACAAGGGGAAGGAGGGAAGTATAGCCCACATGCATACATCATTGTAACCTGAAATAAATATACCATGGTCAGTTGTTGGGATGCAACCAAATAGACCTTCCCAAATAGATAGAGCATTTCAGAACTGGAAGCACAAAGACAGAACATAAATATGCATTTCCCTTCCAACATAGCTTATGGACAAACATATGCATAGCTAAAATAGAAGAAACAGCATCGATCACATTAAGCAGACCTACCCAGAGCAAAATTTGAGATGCAACTGCTGAACCATCATCAGTAACTGCAAATATGGTAGCCTTCTAAGATGGCTGAGAAAATGATCTAGGCAGCCTTTAGATGAAATACGACTTTGTAAAGCTATGAGAGCCGCAGACCTTGATCCTACTGGTAGCCATAGAACCCCAAATTACACAAACTAAAATGTCCTCTCACAGTCATAGATGAGATGCCAGGAAACTTCTATGACCATAAATAAAAATCTAGAATGCATTACTTTGATTCAAAAGATACATATCAGTAGCATGGCTCTACACAGTACACATATCAGCCTATCGATGAGCAGGTAGCATGAACTACCTAGAGATTTTAAGTTTGCATTTTTCTTGTACAGATATCCCACACCAACGTGTTTAATCTAATTGAAACAATATGAAACCACCATTAATTATGGATGAGGGTCCTGCATAGGTAGCACAGTAGGAGCAGATAAAACTGAGTAAGGCAAAGTGAACTACCACACGAAAAAGAGACATATCGTCAACATGTAGGATGCAATTTTCTCCTGCCTTTAGATGAGAAATTGAGGAGCTTGTTGTCAAAGATGCGCACACTGGCAAGTGCAGCCCTTGGAGGCTCAGAACTGATTGAGGTTTAATCTTGCTTACTCATTACATTTATTCCAGCTGGCTTTTTTTTTTACATCTGTGACCAACTAACAATACTAACCAATCTCCAATAATCTAGCTAACCAAGCAATTCCGCATCCATCTAACTATGCAAACAAAGACCAAACCAACTCTCCAATAATCTAGCTATCTAAACAACACTAATAGTGGGTTTTGGAGGAGGAACCAAAACAAGAAAAACGTCCTCTACTGGGTACTGCCCTTATTCAGCAGCGTTGCCCTTTTATTTTGCATCTTGGAACACAAGATTTCCTCATGCTGCCTCTCGGCTACGGCATGAGGAAAAGATCCATCTTCACCATTGGCTCAAGTGCTGACTGAGCCAACCTTGCAAAAAGTGTAAGCGCACATTGCATGTGAAGAAACTCAAAAGAGCAGAGCAGATTAATGTATCAAAGAACTGTGCACACAGGTGCATATAGGTACAGTAAATATGTCGAATACCTTGCATGCACTGCACCGAGTCTGTCTTCCAATCCATAGCAGGTGCCCAGTCTGCAAAAAATGGATGCAATAGGCATCAATGGTAAGAAATCAAACATGGTTCAAATTAATCCCAAAAGCATCATCAGCAAAAACCATACCAGTCCAAGAAGCCTGGCACACAGCTTGTAGTCAACATTTGCGGGTGAAGCCATCAGGTCAAAGAAGCTCACGCCTGGTACCAGCAATACGACCAAAGAAAAAAAAAAGGAAAATCAAAATACCTTGATATTGCAACAGAACTGCTACACAGGAGGCCGCGTGCATCTATTGCGCTGCCTAGCTTCTTCATTGCTTCCGGCTGCTACGCAGAATAGCCACCACTCGTCCACTGCCATGGCCTGCAGGCGTGCTACCACCACAGCAACTTGGCCGGATTGCGTACAACCACCCGCAACACCGCACTGCAGCGCCCCCACAGTTCTCCGCAGACGTCTTGTGCAAACGGTAATGCTACGATTACTACGTCCGGAATTAATCGGAGCCGGACACGCGCCCGCATGCTGGTTAAGGCGCCTCGCGCGACACGCAGTCCACATGCTGGCCCGGGCATCCTCCATAGACGGAGCCAGCGGGCGGCACAGGTATGATGCGGCATACCCTAGGCTACTGCAAGCGAGGAAGTAGGTGCCGCGACGCATGCATGGGAGTGTGAGAGAGAAAAAGGGTGATGCGCTGCTGCTGCTTTGCATGTTGGACAGAGTGGAGCGGCATGCTGCTGTCCTTTACTGTTGCTGTTCCCTCTCTGTGTTGACTTCGTGAGTGGAGAAAAGCTAGGGGCTCGCGTTTGCATGCATGCAAAGCTACTACTCCTACCATACCGCTGTTCCCTACTGCTGCTTTTCATCTGCACTTGTACGAGCCTTAATTAGGCCAGTCAACCAGCGTTCAGCAATTTACAGACACCTACTAGTGGACGGTAGCAGTATAGCATTTTTCTGCTCCAATCCAATAGCGTGTTGCACCTTCTTTCCATCTAAATTGAATAATATCATTTGTTTCTCTGACGCCTTGTTCAGATTGCAAATTATTGCAATCAGAAAGTACTGTAGCGTTTCATTTGTATTTAACAAATATTATACAATTGTGGCCTAATTAGATTCAAAAGATTCGTCTCATAATTTACAACTAAACTGTGCAATTAGTTATTTTTTTACTTACATTTAGTGCTCTATGTATGCGGGTAAAAATTGATGTGATGGAGAGAGAGTGAAAAAACTTGCGTAAATTGACGAAAGAGAATAAGGCGTAAATTAAAGTTACACATAGATTTTCGTTACATCGTAGTTAATCGGTTAATATTTTTTAATTATACAAGCTTTTTTAGATTTTATGTAGATGTTGTAGTTATTTTGTTTTGATGTTGTAAAAGTAAATCGGTTAATATTTTTGCACGTATTGCAAGGGTTTGTTCAAACTGTTTCATTTGTTTCTAGATGTATGTTGTAAGCGTTTTTTTACTTGAATGTTGCATATATTTTCACATATGTGTTGCAATAGTATGCTCCAATATGGTTCATATATTTTAGTGTTCGGTTGCAGCAAGTGTTTTCATGTTATAAGTTGCATGTATTATATTTAGATGTTATATATGTTACAAGGGCTATAAACATATATTGCAAGTGTATGTTATCAATGTTTCAACATGATAAAAAAAATGTTTCAACATGATATTTTTATTACAAGAGTGTATGTTGCAAGTTTATATTCTAATGTTTTATCTACTCTTCACACGCATTTGTAACACATATATTATGTTGTAATTTCATTAGTGACAAGGGAACCGGTGAGAGATGATCCCATGTTGATGCAGCAGTAAGAGCAGATAGCATAGTCACGTTGTCTATGCTATCTGCTCTTAATTTCATTAGTGACAAGGGAACCGGCGAGACATAGCAGCAAACGCACGCAAACAGCTGGTAGACATAGGGCTATGCGTACAGACAGGCAGCCAGCAGCAGCAGGAGGCTAGGCCATGCATGCAGCAAGCAACTGTAGATTAGGCCATGCATGCACCAAGCAGTACATGTCTACTAGTAGTTACATGTGGGCAGGCTTTTGGCAATATGCTTAGCTTGTAGAGTGGCGGACTCGTCAAGTGCAAGCAGGCTCTGGGCTGATGTCTGGAGGCGTGGTGCAGCAGTAGGCGCATGCTAGCGTGTGCAACTTTTGAGGCAGCGACAGCATCAGGCGCGTGGGCACACGCAGCGGACGCGGGCACACGCAGCGGACGCGGGCACACGCAGCGGACAAGGCAGGCGGGTTGGCGCGGGCGTCCGGACGGCGGCTAGCGTCCGGACGTCCGGGCGCAACCCCGACCCGCGTCAACCCCGACCCTTGTGCAAACCAAGAAAAGCACGGAGCAAAAGGCAAGACCGTTCAAGAAAAAAAAATAGGACATAGAAGCTCGGAGGTGCGCCGCCGCCCGTATCACCTCAGAGGGAAGAGGCTAGGTGATGCCATGGTGGTGGCTCCAAGGATGCTCATGCCCACCTCGGCGTGGCTCGCTCGCCTAGCACAAGCCACCGCCGGTCGCCTGACCAACCAAAAGATGGTGTCGTACTTGTCCACGGCCATCCACCATGCCTAAATCTACGTGCGTATGGATATTTACCTGGGTCTCCGTTACACTTGCGCGCATGCTCGCCCGCACTCATTGCCGGAGCCCGCCCGTGGCGATGTGTCGACACGCCGGTGGGCGCCCTCGGCCCGCGCGGACCGCTGGTGCTCGCTCGCTCCGGTGCCCGCCGCGTCGAGGCCACATGCCCCGCGCCGCACGCGCTAGGGCCGCACGCCCACGCTCACCCCGCGCTCGCCGGCACAACCAGGCCGTGCCCACACCGGTGCGCCAAGCGCCATAGCGCGGGGGGGTGGGTTTGTGTTCCCTCTCCGGTGCTCGGCCGTGCCGGTGCGCCGCTGCGCCTAGGCCCAGGCCCACTGGCCCACCCTCGCCTCGGCGGCACCACACCTCACACCACTGTTGGAGAGGGAGGGAGAGACGGAGAGAGAGGGCTTAAATTCCTTGCTGGCCTCCCATACAACCACCACGCCGCCATGGCCAACAGCAGCTGGACAGGGCAGGCGCGTCAGGGCAGCATCAACGGTGGCGATAGACGTTAATGCTGACGCCGGAGCCGAGGTGGATACAGATCGGCCTCGTTTGACGGCCTCTGATTGATTTCGATCTCCGTTTTGCATGTAACGCAGACTAAGACGATTCTCCACGATGATCCGTATAACGTATATGTTCAGAACATAGAACATACACTACTAGAGAAAAGGCTTTTCGTCAAAGTGCATTAGTCCCGGCTAAAATTGCACCCGGGACTAAAGGAAGATTTAATCCCGGTTTGGTTCACCAACCGGGACTAAATCCAAATCCCCAACGCCTATGGCAGCATCCTTTGCAGGCCGAGGGACCTTTAGTCCCGGTTTGTGAACCCAATCGAGACTAAAGGTTTACCTTTAATCCCGGTTTGTGGTTGGAACCGAGACTAAAAAGTTTAGTCCCGGTTTTTATCTCAAACTGGGACTAATACTTGATCTCTAGTCTAGATTGTAATAACAAATTGGGACTAAAAGTTCCTATCATATGCTCCACCTTTCTTCTAGGCAACTGTTGTATTATTGATTTTTTTTTTAAAAGTTTATGAATTTTAGAGCCCGGTAGGCCGCAGCTGAAATTTGGGGCACTAAATGATCTCTAATGAAGAAGTGCCAAGTAGAAAAGTTGTAGAGAACAACATTATGTGCAACTTTTGTATAGGCCACTCCTTCATTTGACAGAGTTTATGAGTTTGGAGGTTTGAATTTTAAGTTTTAAGCAAGTTTTGTGGTAAATGGTTTTAAATTTGGCTCTAAATGAAAAAGTTTTGAATAGCAAAGATGGAGGGAGCAACAAGATTTACAAGTTTTGTCTTAGTCACTCCTTCCTTTGAGACTTTTAGGATACATTATGCTTATCTACTACTAATCCCTCACATTGTCACTTAAACTCTGTGAGAGATGTGCCCACTTGTGAACCATCTATAAAATTATTCTATTATTTTTTGTGGATCTTTGGTGGTCAAAACATATAACCACACAAAAATTTGGGATTTTCTGACAAATTGTTGAATTACTAAATTTTTTTAAAGTTTATGAATTTTAAAGCCCGGCAGGCCACAGCTAAAATTTGGGGCACTAGATGATCTCTAATGAAGAAGTGTTGAGTAGAAAAGTGGTAGGGAACAACATTATTATGTGTAACTTTTATATAGGCCACTCCTTCATTTAGCAGAGTTGTGAGTTTGGAGGTTTGAATTTCATGTTTTGAGCAAGTTTTGTGCGGTAAATGGTTTTAAATTTGGTTCTAATGAAAAAGTTTTCCTAATCCATTGCGCAGAGGGCAATGCCAATACAATCACTACCACAATCCTGAATTACCTTAAGGGTTGACAATTTCCTTGAGTGTCAAAATAGAACCGCCAAGAAAAGTATAATTTCCTTGAGTGTTATTCTTAACTGCCAAGGAAAATACCTATTTTCTTGGGTGAGTAAATTATCATTTCATTGGGGGTTATTGAATTTTCTTGGGGGTTGGCACCCAATGAATGCTTATAAGTATTTTGGTGACTAGGATTGAAAAAAAGAATAATATCTTAAAGGTGTCTAAAATTTGGCATGAGATCATAATATGATTGTATTATCTTGCTATAAAATTTTCAAATCATATTAACAAAGTTGGACTATACATTATTCACAAATGTGTAAATCTCTCACATGGTTATATGAAACTATGTGAGGGATATATCTATTTGTGAACAACATATAGTTCCACTTTGTTAAAATGAAGTAACCTTTTTATGGCAAGCTTATACACTCACATTATACCCGCATACCAATTATTATAATTTATAGACCACCTTATGATATTATTAATTTTTTTCGTCGAAGTCACTAAAGGAGTAGTTTGAGTATGCTATTGTCTAGGATAGCAAGCACAGCATTCAAGATGGTGGGGATTCTACTAGTCCACAGTGTGAGTGAAATTGGAATTTGGGTTCAGTTTGTGTAGCTGAACAGAAGTTAGTTAGGATCTGTTGGTATACTTTCTTTGATGTGCAGGCTGCAGCTATGAAGGAGAGATATAGGTTCAGTGTTATTTTGGAGGAGTCATTCTTTTGGAGTGCTTGGCAGGTATAGGTTCAGTACATAATTCTGTTTTACAGTGCCTCACTGCCTTTGTTCATCCGTAGTCATCCTTTATGTTTCAAGGATTGGGACACTGCAGGCAGCAGCTGTGTTCCTGTGCAGATGTCTATGTTCTGACTAATAGGGAAGAAGCAAGCGAGCAAGCTTGAGGCATCAAGTACTAGGTAGAAAAATATTTTTCCTCATCTCTTGTGTTTATGCGATGCCATCTTAGATTAAGGTATTTAATTGACCAATGACAGATTACCATAAGTGGAGGTTAGTTTGTCATTCTGCGAGGTAATTGCCTGTCCACCCTCCTTCCACACCTTCCCTTTCTTCTTGTGTAGATCTTTCTTGCATGGATCTGATGACCTCCCCTTTTCTCCTATATATGGCTGAATCAACATAATTTCAAAGACTGATTGTTATTGACTGTAGATTGTATGCACTGTACTTAATATGATGTCCTTAATTTTGATGGCCTTGTTTCAGCTATATGTTTGTGTAGGGTACTATTGTTTTATAATAATCATATATTAGCAATACAGGTTTTTGCTCTATTCATTCTGACAGAAAATATCCTCTGGTCAGTGTACCAGTGTACCTTGAATGATGGTAAAAGCACTTGTCCTAGTTATGTTATCTTATCTGGCTCAGTTCTAGGTAAAGGCACAATGCATTTACAGTGGGGGAATTACTAGCTGCTGTTTAGAAATAGTAGCTACTGTCCCAAATCAGTGCCACAAAGGATGTCTGCACATATTAAATAACAATTAGATGCTATTCAGCATGTCTGCACAAGCAGCACTCCAACTAGAAATGTTTACACTTATTTCAATTTATTGGTTGGTGATTTCAGTCTTTGTTCATGCTGCATCATATGACTTTGTTCCAAATGGAATTAATTTTGTGTGTGATTTTATTGCAGAGAAAACCAAGGAGTCTGAAGGCAGACCTGCTGCTAGTGCTTTTTCATTAATCAAATGTTGTCCTACTACAGTGCAACCATTAAACTTGTGTTTGCAAGGTAATTGTTTCTAACTTTAGTATTCATATGGACAATTATGGTTTTTAGGGTCTAGTAAAATCTTCCATGTGATCAATTTTTTGGTTTCATGGTTAGGTACAGACCATACTTGGTAAATGTTATTTCTTCTTGGTCGACTGGAGTTTATGTGATGAACCTGCAAAATTTAGTATCATGCAACTAGAACTAATGAAATTTCCTGGATGCTGTTATGGATTTCTCACTAGGAGTTTTTTTTCTGCTTTCTAGTCCATCTGTATACCTGTATCTTGAAGTGTTTCTCTCACAGTATTGTTCTCTTCAGCATTTTTGAGTAACAAGTTTAAAAGGGTTAATGCAAGATTTTTCATGAGATTGTCTGAAAATTTAAGCTTTGCTCAGAACAGATCTAGGACAGCCCCTGACTTCTATTTTAGTACAGCTAAAATTGTCAAGTCTAAACATCAGTATGTACTGCTTGGTAAACTGTAAACCTACCTTTCTAGATAAAGAAAACCCCATGCTAAATATAATGAATCTATAAACTCTGCTAGCTATATAGCCTTGCAGTTTAGAGCTCGTGTCTTTGTTAAATTGTAACATGCTATAATTTTTCATTGAATCATTTTTTTGTACCGCTAGGCTCAAATGGAGGCCATCGCTAGTGAACCACCACAAGGAGGGCAAGGTGCAAAGACTCCAACAGATAAACTCATTTAGGAACCCTGTGTGTTGTTTTTTAGTCTTTGTGAGAACCTCAAGTGAAATCTTCTAGTCATGTTTTGGTTACCAGATTGGCAGTTTAATGATCTGACTGAAATGCAAGATGTGTATAATATGTTGTCGAAGTATATGTCAATATATAATTTATTGTTTGGTAAATGTCAATGATCAAATGTCAAAAACCGGCACATTTTTTGTAGTGTCAGCAGCATACAATTCGTATATGAATAACTAAATTAAATTGAAAATAAACCATAAAGAAAAAGGAAATAAAAATAGAAAAAAAGGGTAACACTTTTTAGTCCCAGTTTAGAAAACCAACTGGGACTAAAAGAAGCTGGACTGAGGCAAGGCCCGGCGAACCCTTTAGTCCCAGGTTGGATTTCCAAATCGGGATTAAAGGGTCCCGGATTGGCAATCCCGGTTGCCACAAATCGGGACTAAAAGGGGACCTTTAGTCCCGGATTATAAATCCCGGTTGGGCAACCGACTAAAGGGGGTTGCCAACCGGTATTAAATCCCATTTCTCTAGTAGTGATATTCGATAGTCCAGAACATGATATTTTTACACTTATCAAAGCTAAAAAATATATAACTAAGTTATACATAATCCAATAAGTTAGAAATTTTTATTATAGTTAATTATTAAAGAATATAATAAACCGACCATAAAAATTTCATCATAGTTGGACCATAAAAATTACAGCTATAAATTAATTAATTTATTATAGAAAAACATAAATCTTAAGCTATGGCAAGACAACATAAAAAATCTGCATTAAAGAATACTATATTATATATATATATATGTATATATCTAATCATGTAGAGTCCAAAAAACTAGATTAACATTTAATGATTTTTCTTTGATTTATTATGATTTTTTAAAAATTTAGCCAAAATACATAAATCTTAAGCTATAGCAAAACGACACAAAAAATCTGCACTAAATAATACTATATTATATGTTCAGTGTATATATCTAATCATGCAGAGTCCAAAAAAAACCGGATTATCATTTAATAGTTTTTTCTATAATTTACTATAGTTTTTTAAAAATTCAGCCAAAATAAATAAAAAAAGAAAAAAATAAAACCGTCTTTAAAACCACTTACAACTAGGCCAGAGAGACGAGACCGTCTTCACCACAAATGAACGGTTTTAGTTCAAGGAGGTATAGTATACCAGGTTGTAGAGTTAAGTTTTTTTTTAAGCCGAGGTTGTAGAGTTAAGTAAGAAACAACGGACTTTCAAAAAGTTGACAATATGCAAACGCGGGACTGATGGTCCACGGCCCATGCTGCGCAGCAGGCTTTGCTGGGTTGTACAGCTGCAACCCAAGCAGGATAGGTGGACCCACTCACGTATATGAATAGGACCTCCTGTTTGTGTAAAGAAAATAGGACCAGATCAGTTCGCCTCCTGTATGGACGCAGTCATCGCCTCGAATATCGGTTCCTCTTCCTCCTCAAGAAGGGGAGCTATGTCCTCTCGGTCGTTGTCGCCACTGTCGCCGCCGCTGCATGGGCAGATTGTCGACCACATCGACGAACTGAGCATAGGCAGATTGTACCTCCGCACCCATCGCTCCATCCGCTCCCACCGCCGCCTCCTAGGCCCGACGTCTGCTTTGATGCATTCCCTTGTACCCCTATTGAGTAAGTTAAAATCCTCTTTCTACTGTGTGGAAGCCTAATATAAGCTTCTATAGTATACAAAGCCAGTTCAGTAACTTAAAAGTCATAACCTTGCTACTCTATCCATAATCTGTGTTGCTATACTATATAGCATGCTCCAATTTTCCACATCGGGGCTGTCATATGCCACTATCGTTCGCTCTAGCCCTAGTACGATGCTCAAACCCGAACCCCCAGCAAGAATCAAGTTCAGAATCCGACTTAGAATTGGATAGGTACGAGAAGTGACAACATTCCATTAAACATGCATTCCACAAAACTTAATCATTTTCCTTTTTTATTTTATTGTTATTAATTGACTTTAATAATCTGGCACGTAGAAACTGGAATGGTGACAAGAAATATTGTTTCTGTCATTCTCCGAAAACCATAAAATATCTTTTTCTAGATTGTTTTTATGCTAAATTTCTATAGCGCGCTGTACATCTACTTTTTAGGTTATCTCCCCCTCAAGATATAGATGATCTGTTCCTTAGGTAGTCAAAGATGGCTCACAGAAAGTGTAATTCATTATTATTAAGGGCGACTTCTACATTTTGTTGGGCAGTATGGTTAACAAGAAATGAGGTGGTTTTTGACAAATGTAGACCAAAATCATTTTTGCAGGTAGTCTTCAGGGGAACGTATTGGCTATGACAATGGGCAAAATTGCAGCGGCATGATGAACTTCAAGATCAGCTGATCTTAATAGGCCAGTTCTTGGAAACGTCAGCTCTGTAGTTTTTTTGGTTCCAATGGGTGGTTGTCAACTAGGCATATTGGTCATATAGTCAAAACTTTATTGTCATTTCAGTTTTCCTTCCCTGTCGTTGTGAACTGGTTTTAGTTGTACCAGGTGTGTATATCTTTGGACAAAGTGTTGTAATAATTGGCCCGATTCTATCTGTCGATAGATGAAGACGCATATGAACTATCCTTTATCTAAAAAAAACTGACTTTAACATTGTCATCTTCTCAACCAGTCCTCCATGTTTAATAGTAGCAGATGATTAGGATCAGGAATATCCTACATTTACCACTACTCCTACATCTCCACCTGACGATAAACTATCACTACCACCATCGCCACCATCATCGATTGACATAGGGTCTGCGGTATAAGCTAAATATCTATTTTCACCTTTATATGCTTACATCAAGATTCTATTGCCTGTAATCCAATATATTCAGCTAAACAGATAAGATAAGTTGACTAGCCAAATCTCACACATGCACCAGCATGACTAATGAGGTCACTCATATTACAGAGAATTTTACTCATGGTTGGCTACGTCTTGGTGCCGTTAGCTCTAGATTATGTTGTGTCTATTTTCAATAGAACCCAGTTTGTTAGTACTTGAGTGTGGTCTTCATTGTGCATTATGTAGCAAACTTTGGTATCTTTCTCTTAATAATTCTGTGATATCCAGCTCTCATGTGTACTCGAGAAAAGATATATTACAAAGGGTTTCTATAAATATTGCAAAAGTTTTTTTTTTTGTCTTGAGCTATAATTTACCTTTTCTTGCCTTTTACTAGACTTGTAGTGTTGTATCAACTAACTGAGGATTGATTATTCTGAATTCAAGCCAAAATAAATTGGTTGTGTCATGGCTTTGTTGTCAACTGATTTGTTCAGAGGAGAAGATCACTATGTATAATTATCACATCAAATAGCTTATTCTCTTTTAACAATTTCTTTGTATATGAAAAAAAATAAAAACCGTACACAATATTTCATTCATACAGGTTATCGATATTTGGTTCTGATACTAAGGACTACCAATCCTCAGATGACCAAAAGGACCCATATTTCGAATATTTAGTGGATAACTTCATTAATGCAGTTGAAAATGTGTACAATTGCCAGAGGACACTATGTATAAAGAGGCAGACAATCAGCGCCAGTCTGATGAATTTGCAATGAGTGCCCTAGAGCATTACAACAAGGACAAGAATAACAAGGTAAATTATCTATTCTTGTCTTTTTCATGAGTAGTAGCATTTACAAGTCTGATATTGGTTTAAGGGTTTGTAGTTTTTTTTTTTATTATATATATACTCTCCTAACAGTACAAAATGGATGTTTGCCTTGTAAAAGCGAGGAATGAGAGGTACTTCTGCAGTAGTAGCTTTTGTTGGGTAGGATAGTAGGGACCAATTGTAACATTCTAAATGTTAAACATGTTGCAATTGCATTGCATTAATGCATAAGCATCATTATGCATGTAATCATGAGCATATGCTATTGCGAGTTCTATGTGTGCAACATACATGATTGGTTAATAATCTCAAAGATAGTTCAAAAATGTTTAGAATTATATTTGGGGTAGGGTTTGTGTTGATTATTTCACCAAAATCTACCTACATGTGATTATAATGTTGTTTAAGTTTTTATCAAGTTAGCAAATGTTTTAAAGTGCAACTATATGTTCCATTCAGTTTTTGGGGTAGAACCCTAAATAAAAGTTGTAGTATAACGTTTATACTACAAACTTTATTTAAGGTCTAGGGCTAAATCTCATTTTATCATGTTCAAACAGTGGCCTTAAATTTGAATTTGAAATGAAATTGGAAACAGACTTGGAAATTTTCCAAGTCTGGGAATTGAGTAACTTAATTCAATTTCTAGGGCTGATTTAAATAATCTTTCACAAATAAAATTCTGTAAACCAATTCACTGTTTGATAGTATAAAGTTTATACTTTGACATCATGCTATTGGTTGGCTTGTTCTAGGAGTGCTTAGCCATTGGAAAAATTTTCCAAGTCCTGAATTCTAGTTTCTTTATTCAATGTTTGGAGTTATGAAAAATAGTTTTTCGTGAATAAAATGTTGACATCAGTTACATCATTTGATAGTACAAAGTTTTTTCTTTGATATCATAAAACTGGTTGAGTTTGTTGATTGTTAGTTATCCCTTAATTAAGTGCTAAATATAGCTAATCACTGTAACTAGCTCTCTGCATGACTGAATTTAAGTTTCAGTTTCGTTTTAGCTATGTTTGGCAGTCTTTAGTTTGCAAACCAGTAGGAGTTAGCTTAGATTCTTCAAGCAAAGTTGGAGTACAGGTATAGGAGATCTTTGTAGTGCAACTGGTTTCCAGTTTGGCCACTTGAGCTGGGAGATATCGAGCACTGAGCATGCTGGTTTCAGTCAGTGAAACTGCAACGGCAGCAGCAGCTTCTCGTTGCCCTCGACGTGCCCGCCGCCGATTCGCAGCCACTGCCACGCCGTGCTCGAGGAATAACTCGCGTCGCGCTGGCCTGAGGTGAGTGGGAAGCTCGTGCCTTGCCCATACCACTGCCGCCGACCTCTCCAGCTCGCCGTTCCTCCTCCCTTCTCCTTCCTGCTCACCGTGGACACGGGAACGGCTCCCCGTGCTCCGCGCGAACGTCGCCAGCCACTGCAAACCACGTAGCCGAGCTTGCGAAGACGCTGGCCACTTCGTTGGACCGTCCCTACTCTTTAAAAGCTTGACATCGGCCGGCGCCATTTTCTTTTCTCCCCTCTGCTCAACGTCGACCGCCGCGGGGTGGCGATGAAATTCGCGCTCCTCATGCCATAATCACGCTTGAGCTCTTGCACACCTTTCCGCAAGCCTCTCGCGCACCCAACGCACCCAACCGTGCCATCAATCGTTGACAAAATCGCCCACAGGACGTTTACGTCTCCGCCTCCGTTCGCCGGCGCCGCCGTAAGCCTCGCACCTGGCCAGAACTATCCGACGCGTTGCATCCTTGATCTAAACCCTGTCCTAGCATCACCCTTAGTAGATGATCACTCTTGAATTATTCGTTTGCGCAGAGGAGGTCCTACACGCCGGAACACCGCCAGACACGCCGGTTCGCGCCGCCGCAGCCGCCGCAGCCGCGCACGCTCCTGCTCCGCTCCACCTCCGGCCAAATCAGCGCGAGCACCGCGCTGCGGTGAGTCTCTTCTACCTCCCCAAACCTTGATAGCAGCCAATCGTGGCCTGCGGCGACGGGAACGCCGCCGCGCCGCCATGCTCTGCCCGGCCGAGCCGCCATGGCCGCGGGCGACACAAAGCCCTTTTCGGTCGGTCAAGTTCCTATGAGTGTACGCGAGGTCGAGTAGGTCATGTAGGACCAACTCCGATCACCGGAGACATCGCCGCCGGTGAGAACCCGCCGGCCGAGCCCCTGTTGTGCGAGCTCTGCTCGGGAGCCACCAAGGACTTGGGAAATCAAAAATAGAAACAAGTCTAGGGGCTTAGATGCAAAGTTAATGACTCATGTAAATAGTATCAAATAGTGGTTTGAACTTGTTTGTTATTTTGTAAAAGTACCAGTGTCTTTTTGCAAATTTTGCCAGGCCACGTTTGGACAGGCTGCACTGGGCCGGCCTGTTCACGTGGATGGACCGATCTGGGCCTCTTTGGGCCCTAGTGCCTTTTCTCCTTTTTCTGTTTAACAGAAATGTTTGATTTGTGCTGAAATTTGTTTATTTCATATCTAATTATTTAGAGTCCATAAAAATATGGAATAAATATTTATGTGTTCCTTGTGGTATGATCTGTTATAGAAAAATAATAATTTGCCATGTTTGATATTTTTGGTCCGTGTTAAAATTACACCTTTTAATTGTTAAATGAATTTTCCATGATTTTTAGGGAATAAAATACTTATCCAAAAATGGTGAAATTTGTTTTACAACGTTTTGGGATATTTTCAATCTGTACAAAAAGTTTGAGATGAATTTGACTGTGTTTAATAAAATCATTATTTTTTATTTATTAATAAAGAGAAAAGAAGCATCTTGGGTTAAATACATGTTTGTATTAGAACATCTTAATTGCATACCTTGCCATTTTAAAATCATGAGATACTGTTTATCCTTGAATTGCTTCAACTGGATGGTAGATGACTTGTTATTTTTACATCTTGCTTGCTAAGACATACAAGCATGTATGCTTGTATAATGATTTTCCATTTTAAAAGAGAGCAAGCATATGATCACTTATGTAGCATTTTTGGGATGACTGGGGACCTAGGAGTACACCCTCTTTGCTGCTCTTAGGCAATTCGATTATCCTGACTGATTACTTGTTGATGTACCATAACTTACTTGTAGGCTTCATAACTAAGAAGAGCTTAAATATTTCATTGACTCATGTATACATGTAAGTCCATGTATATATGTTGTGTTTACTACTTAATTTATCATGACTTAAATGGCTAAGTATATGATGTAATTAGCCCTACCAATAGTAGTTCATGATCCATGTCCATGCTTGCTCATGCTTGATTTGATTAATGGACCAAGTACAGATTAGTTGCACATGTGTGTTGGTAGGACAGCAGGAGCTGTTTCTATCTAGATGATGTTTTCATAATTCAAATTATGTTTTCTATAGGAATGTTAAATACAAAAGTTGTAGAAAATTCCCATATTTAGTTTGTCCAAAATTCTCATGATTATTGGATAATAGATTTGGGAGTTGTAGACTCAATAAAATTCATGTTAGGATTCTGTTTGTCTTCTGAACAGATATAAAAAATTTGATTGTTTGAGCTATTTAACTTGTGAATCACCTTTTGATTATAACTAGAGAGTTGTAGTGTTTTTCATAAGCCTTCCAAATTATCTTGGATCACTACTTTTGATGGTCTATAGCTCTAGTTATGAATATATTAAATACAAGGACAGATTCTGTCCAATCTTGGACAGAATTGCTTATCTGAATTGTTTGACCTTGATAGCAATTGAATCAATTTGAGATAACAGTAACAAAGTTGTAGACAACTTTATAAGCTTTCTAAAAAGTCTAAGAACACTCTTTTTGGATGTCTAGATCTTCAGTTATAGTTAAAAGAAGAAGATGTATGCTGCTGCCTTGTTCTGCCTTTTATTCTAAGTTGATTGCCTCCATCCTTGTGACCCTTGTATGCATAAGGAATTTGGTTAATCACCTTATTGGTGTAGCTCATCATGGCTAAAGCATCTTAAACTTGATTAAGTAATACCCAACTCAAGTTAATAGTGTCACTAACTAGTTAAGTAATGATCTTGATACTCCTTTGCTATAGTTTTTAGAAAGAGTTAATCATGTAATGTTTTATGTGACTTTTGAATTGATTGTAGACCTTGGATCATGCAACCCAAATAATCCTCGACAACTTGATTCATTAATGATAATGATCATGATAGACTTATAGTAGCTAATGTGTGGTTGCTTGCAAGTTTTGTAGTAACTTCTTTAGAGAGGAGATATGCACCTACTCTGTAAAGATTAAAAATAAACTTGATAATACAGTGTTGTCATCAGAGAAAGAGAACTGCACACATGGAACCTTATATAGCTTTCCTTTATTGCTATCCACATAAAGCATCTCATCATATATCATGTCACGCATAGCATTAAGAATGCATCATTTCATTTCGTGTAGTACACGTGAGAGAAGAAGAATCACGATGGTCAAGTTCCGAAGGAAGCTTGTGACGATCCAATCCCAACGAGATGCTTCCACGAAAAATACCAATATCAAGATTAACCGCTAACCTTCATCGCAACACGGGCAAGCCCTGGAGCATGACCCACTCTCTCAGTTTTATAAATGCTTTACTACACCTTAAGTCTAGTGTAATGTGCATTACGTAAATAGGAGTTGGGTGAAACCGTTGCTGCATGATTATCTTGATCTACAGTTACTTCCAGATATTATCCCACTAGTATGTATAGGACGTTCTCCTTAAATGCTTAGCCATGCTTAGACCGGTAGAAGTCGGGCGATTTTCTGTTTCCCGCGAGATATAGGATGATTATGTTACTAGGGTATATATATATATATATATATATATATATATATATATATATATATATATATATATATATATATATATATATATATATAATCCCGAATCATGAGAATGGAAATAATTGGAGACCGGACGGAACATGGGCTATGTTCTGGTCCTAGTCGTGCTAGTTCCGTCTGTGTCGATTAAGGACCGAGCCGTATTCTGGATCTAGGTGTGAGATTGAACGTACCTTCACATAACCACCGAATAACTCGTTTCGACAGTGAAGCTGATTAGCTTAGTCGAGGTAGTTATTGAACCGCTGATGTATTGTTGGGACGAACGGACGGTGGGAGGGTACCGGTCTCAAGACCCAAAGAAGAATCGGGCAGCCACGGGTCGCTCCCGGGTCGTTGGGGTACCGACTGGCGAGGACGCAGTACCATGAGCTTTGCATAGCGTGACCAATCCTATCTTTCGAATAGAGCGAACAGTAACTTGAGCGAGCCTGGCTTAGCTCGCAAGAGTGTGTGATACGGGCTTTACCCAGCTGGTGTAATCGATTCGAATCACCGTCTCTCCCGGTCAGTGAGAAACTCATACCTTTTCGCAGAGACGTAGTAAGAAATGGAACATCGGCTGACGATGAAAGGATTATGGTTGATATCCCATTATTGATGATAATTTCTCTGAATCAAATAATATGATATAGAAAGATGCTAATGTAGTCATAAGTAGCTCGACATTAATACTGCTACTAAAACTTAATGTAAGGATTTCATTAGTAAGCTTTTCTGTAAATGATGCTAACCATTAAACTCCACATATATAGTCTATCATTATCCTTGGTGTCTTTTATTTCTTCTCCCTGACGGGTAAGTCTTGCGGAGTACAATTGAGTACTCAGGGTTTTATCCCACCCTGTTGCAGGTGAATTGCTTTATCTGTTGATGATGTTAACTAAAAGCCGATGGGCACGGCTACTCCATAGAATATTTCTCTTCTTTATTTTACCGGAGGATGTCAATTAAGCTAGCAATACCACTCAAGTTTTGATTTGGTAATCATTTTAAACTTTGTTTTATTGTCAATTGATTTGAAACTAAACTTTTATTCATTATTCTTTATCTTATTGTAATAACTCTTATGCTGCGAACTCTGAGTATATGATATGTATTTGCTTAATCGATTACGATCCTGATTGTAAAGTTGATTTACCGAGGTCATACGTGACACTCGGCAAACTACCGGGTTTATATACGTGATGGTATATGCGTGCCATCGTGATCAACAGAGACGTTCATACTTGATCGTGTATAAATTGGTCGGTTCTGTCACACCAATGTGGCCATGGGGATGTGGAAGTGGTAGGTGTGTGGCAGGCTAGCTTCTGTCATAGCGGTCACAAAGATAAAAAAGAAGAAAGAAGAAAAGAAAATAGCTTACTACTAGAGTTCTTTGCCAATAAGTGCCAATGGTTACCTTACGTCCTTACCAACAAGGATCAAGGGAGATAGGGTGGCAGGGTGATAGGATGGAGATGGATTGGAGACTGGCCAATGAATGAAGGAGATAGTGTAATGGAACAAGAGATGGTGGAACTGCATTAGATACTGTATGAAAAAGAAGCAGGAGTTGTTAATACATATTCCGGTAGAAGCTTGCTCATTCATATATTGTGGGGAGAGAAAATATATTCTATATTCTGTTTTTTGTTGAGTTTTATTTTTTATAAATAATTCAGCCTGCGTTAGACCAACTGTTTGCCTCATTTGGATGGGATAAAGGTGTTGGTGTGGCAACCTAATATTTTTTAGACAGGAAAACAAATAACGGTAGTAATAGAATTCATAGAATAATTTAGCACATATAAAGGACACGTGTTTTGATTTTCAGATTAGTACAATGTTGTGCTGTTCTGTTGTGCTGTTCTTGAGTACTTGCGAATCATGGTTCAGGTTCTGGTGAGCTGGTGGGCAGGACCCAAACTGCTTCACAGAGCGCTTTGTTATATAGCTAAAGCAAGTGCATGATGAACTTGTGTTGGGGTTTTACGCCTATTATTCGAGTTTTTCAAATGTTTCAAGTGTTATGCTTCTGGTTATTGTTCAAGTTTCTGATTCATGATATTCAAGTTTCAAGTATTCAATTACATTCAATTCTGGTGTCGGATTTATCCGGAGGTGCAATTTAGTTCTTGTATTCAGGTTCTTATAGTAAGTGCTGGCTCCACTTGTTTGGCTTTACCGGTAAATGCTAAGGAGTATTCAGGTGTTGTCTGTTTTAGATGAAAACTACTATTTATTTGATGTTCTAATTATTCATTCATGATTCCCGTGTGAAATTCGTTCTTTTGGTCTAATTGTACTTGTTGAATGTTTTTACTCACCCTTGTGTTTATTTGGTTTTTATGTACCAATGGCCGCGGCATGCATGGGAATAGTCGGGACTAGCACCTTCATGAGCGCATACACAATAAGTTCACTTTATTCATTAATTTAAAATTTTGGCAACTGTAATAGCTTAATCAAGGGTCGTTCAAATGTTAGTTGCAGTTGGGATAGTTGATCTGTGTTATTTGGATGGGCTGCTATGCTTATGAATTTATTTATGACAATATTACTTTGGAACTGTGATTTATTTGTCTCGGATATGTCTAGTTTTAGGGGAGGCGCGGTTGAAATTTTTAATAACCTTTAGACTTAGATTTTCTTTTATGTCGTTGGATAGCCCCGTGTTAAATTTCAAGCCGGGCGTTACACCTATAGACTTAGATTTTCTTTTATGTTGACACCAATGTTGGCTCATCAAGAGATGTGGAGATATTCATAGTCTATATTGAATGGAATAATAAGATAGTTAATAAATTCCATCTAAATAAAGAATGTGAAATAATATTTTCGAAATGAAAATGAATTAACTAATATTATCTAAGAAATATAGTACACCAAAATACAAATTAAGTAAAGGTGTACATGCCAATATAATGTATTTGTGTACATACAAATGTTGCATACGAATATCAAAAATAATATTTTTGGGATGATTAAGTAAATGATAAATTAATTTGAATTGTCAACATACATGTTGGTTATGTGTTGATAAAACAATGAACGAAATGAAGATAGCTAAGATAACAGAAGCAAGTGCATATGGATATTTGCTTCTTAACTAGTTGACGAATCACACCTAAATAAAGTACTTCATAGCTACATGTCTTTTCAAATGGGATCAAGTGCTAACCAAGCCGACGAGTATGCAACTTCCACTGACTACATGATCACCACAGACGTGCGCTCTTTTCTGATCCAAAGATGGCGTTGGTGTAGCCGTGCAACTTAATTGTGGGATTAGCGAAATAGTACAAAATTAAACTCAGGAGTGTCAAGTAGTCTAGCAACCACTCCCACCACTTTGGGCCTGGATGTGACCTCAAAATAGAGGAACCACCTTGACGCCTTCTCGTTTGCTTTATAAATATACTAGCATGCAGACTATTGTTACAATCTGGACCCACACCCCCACCCCGCTCTGGAAGCCTTGACGGCGGTCGATGCCCACCCCGCTCTGGAAGCCCTGACGGCGGTTGATGCCCTACAGGGCACATCTGGTGAGCAACCTTTTCTCCCCCCAATTATCTTCTTCTTGCAAGTCCTGAAATTATGAACCCTAACTCCCAATTCTTTGATCTAATTTGATTTAGCAAATCTAATTTGATTGATTAGCAGGCATACCCGATGAGCAGCACTGTCTTTCTTGTCTTTTCATCTAACGCATCATGGGTAGCAAGCTTGGTCTAAGGTGCGATAGATTTCACCGAATTGGATATGAATTTGTTGGTCTAGCATAACCCGTGAAAAAAATCAAAGGCATGCCATTGCCCTAGTATTGTCATCGTCAGTGCTTCCTTAGTGAATCATTGTTACCCTCTTCAGATATTGGGTGACTATGTTGTCTTTGTTAACGCCGACATCGACGTCAACACCTCATCGACGCAGCTCAACCATGGACAGATTGTCCCGCAGTCGTTCTCGATGTTGGTACCGCTTTCTCTGCTTTCTTTAGTCCCAACAGAAACAGGAATTGATATCCTGCTTTCTCTTGTTCCAACACAAGTAGGAATTGAGGTCGAATAGGTAACACTGTTCTTGTCTATTTATTATGGTTTCTTTCTATCGATTATGGTTTCTTTCTTTTTTATTTGTCTTCGTAGTTATTACACAAATCTTATCCTGAACCACTACAACACATCCGCATATTGTCATTCATTGTTGCCACAATCGCATATAACAGATGTGTGGGTGCTCAGATCTAGTATGAAGATAAAAAATCAGGATCAGAACTAGATAGGTACCTGTGACATTTTAGCCATCATTACTTATTATGGTTCCTTTCTATTCATTTATTTTTGTCTTTAGTCACCATATCGGTCTTATTCTAAATTATTCCATCATGTCAAGAAATCTAAAGTTTTCAATATTTAAATAAAATGTCACCCTCTATATAAATAAGTAATAGATATAATGTTATGTTTAGGCTAAAGCTATAGAACAAACCTAATTAAAATAATGAGGACAATACATCAATTATCTAGTGGACAACTTCGTCTTTATAACTGCAAATATTTGTAATTCTATATTGCTAGGCGATGAAACCAACTATAAGTTAGAAATTTAACAACAATCTGTCCTGTGTACAGATAGTGCCTTGAAGCATTACAACAATGATGAGAAGAATAACCTAAAACTTATTAGTTTAAATGTTTTGTGCTATAAATTTATTTGCATTATTTAAATTTAATGCATGATATTATTTAAAGTGAGGTTCTGTCAGAAATTAGGCTAGCTTTTCCTATCTTTTGATCGCGGATAAAGTCATGAGTGTGTATTGATCCCATCCTTTTAACAATTTCTTCTTCATCAATAGGACACGAACATGAGTTCATATAATTAAGTAGTTCATAGTTGATAGCATGGGCAGTATATATGGTCCTTAGTTGTTAATATCTAATGTACTTAAGTTTGACAAGTGTTACTAGCATTGGGAATTTGAGAAGATGATCACTCCATTAGGGGACATGACTATATATAGAGAGAGACTCATGGGCTATATGGGCCTATATTAGATGGGCTTTCATATACTTAACACCCCTTCAAACTCAAGGTGCAAGTGAAGGATTTGAAGCATTGAGTTTGATCGAGTCAAGTTGATGATGCTCTTGAGTCTGTGCTTTAGCGAAGAAATCAACCAAAGAAAGCACATACTAAAGAGCAACAATGAGACCGAGTAAAGAATGCATCAACACCAATATGTTTGCTAAGTCCATGCTTCATATGATCATTGGCAATTTGTATAGCTCCTGTATTATCACGGAGAAGAGGTGTGGTGACATCACAAAAATCCAAAATCAGCCAACAACCATCAAAGCCATACAATCTCTATAGTAGTGGCAAGTGCTCAACTATGTACTAGAACGAGATACAGGTGCCCTGCTTCTTGGACTTCTATGTAATAGGAGAAGAGCCAAGTAGAATACAATATCCTGTGCTGCCTCTACAAGCACCTGTAACATGCTACGAGGCTACCAATGGATGTGACATGAATGTTGGATGCATGTGTGGAGTTTGGACATAGTATATACCATGGTGCGTTCGAAAAAACCCTTAACTTACTTTATAAATTGCTTGGTTAATCCTTAAGGATTAGGAATTTAAATAAGTATGTCAATAATTCTTTCATCCTCTTCAAATACAGGGCCAATCGAGTGGTGGGCAGGCGGGGATAAAGTCCCCTTATCACTTCGACATCAATAGAGCCCCTCCTACTAATTTTTATACTCCCTTTATTCCAAATTATGAGGCATTACAATAATTTTAGAGAGTCAAAGTTTTTTAAATTTAACCAAATTTGTATAGCGAAATAATAACATTTGTGACACCAACTACGTATCATTAGATTTTTTATACCTATTTGATGTCATAAATTTTTGTGTTTTTCTATAATTTTGGTTAAACTTAAAAAAAAATTGGCTCTCTAAGATTCTTTGAATGACTTATAATTGGGGATAGAGGGAGTAGAATAGAAGAAAGATGACTTCAATTTTCTTCTATAATTTTCTAGATCTATCATTACTCTAAACTGGAGAATCCATAAGGTTTGTTTGTTTGCACTCTAGTTTATCCCAACACGTATGAATTGGTGCCGATTAAAATACTACTCTCTCCATTCTAAATTCTTACAATTTTATTAGAGAGACAAAGAATCTTAAATTTAACCAAAATATAGAGAAAATAATAAAATTTTATGATATTTATTCTGTACCATAATCTTATTATTTTACTATATATAAATTGGTCAAAGTTGTTTGACTCTTAAGAAAGTTATAATGACTTACTCCCTCCATATGGAAAATAGATAATGCTTTTGGATAAAGTTTGGATTAAACATTGGGAACATAAATTATGAATAACTTTTAAGTTGTTGAGTTTAAAAATATAAAAATCATATGAATAGATTTGTCTTAAAAAATACTTTCATAAAAATATAAATATATCACTTTGTGATGAGTATTTTTATAAAAAATATGAAGTCAAAGTTATACTTTGGAGACCGTATTATTGTCCAAAACGACATCTATTTTCTATACGGAGGGACCGAGGGAGTACAATTTAGAGTGGAGTATCAAACTAGACATAAAGTACATTAGCTGTTACCTTTAGATTTCAAGTTTTTTTTTCTCTCTCTCCATCACATCAAGTTTTTATCCACGTGCATAGAGCATTTAATGTAAGTGAAAAAATAACTAATTGCACAGTTTAGTTGTAAATCACGAGACGAATCTTTTGAGTCTAGTTAGTTTATGATTGGATAATATTTACCACATACAAACGAAACGTTCTACAGTTACCAAGTTGAATTTTTTCCACAATCTAAACAAGGCCCTAGGCTACTGTGATTCCATAAAGTTGCAACTTGCAATGCACGGGTTACTCGATGACGTAAGCTTCAAGAGTTCAGACAGAATGGCCTCGGGCCAAAAATGGTGGAGTTTGCTAATTTCAATTCGGCCAAAAAAGGACCCTCCAAAAAGTTGCACGGAGCTCCATTAATAGACGCAGGCCAGCTTAAGCAGACGCCATCCAGCCGTCCATCTCCGGCCGTCCAGGCGGCGCCGCGGCGGTTTGCCTCCGCCCCCGCTCCGGGCCCACCGTCCCACGCACGCTTTATTACCTCCCTCGGTCGGTCCCCGGCTCCCTCCTCCCTTCCCGACGAAGTAATCGCCGTCGTCCAACCCAGCTCGCTCTCCCCGTCCGGCTGTCCCCCCGCCGTAATGTCAAGGTACGCCCGTAGTTTGCTCTCGCATCGTCGGCCCGGCGCCATCTTCGCTTCATGCCTGCCGGCTTGCGCGCGTTAATTAGTTCTCTACTCGGGACCGCCTCTCCTCGGCGTCGCGCTTGGCCCAGAGGACTGACTGGTTTGGCCGTCAGAGCTTGGTTACCTTTGTTTTGTTGAGATGTTGCCTAACCTCGCCTTGCCTTAAGGGCATTCGACATAGTAATCAATCGTGCATTATTCATGCATTCAGCTACTTGCTTGGACTTTTGCTGAAATTAAGGTGTGATATGAGCTCGATTTCCTACACCAATATACTACGTATATAATCTGCAGCATTAGATTTATCCACGATGCACACACTTACGTTCACAAGCTGCTCATGTTCCATTTCTCATTTGTACACTTCAAAACTTCATTTAAACTAAAAGAAATAACGGGTGAGCGTGGCCGCGCTTGTGCTAGAGTATCTATGTGTCTGGCTGGTAAGAAAATTGTTTACGCTTTTCACTAGCAACTTTATTACAAAACCCGTTACTTGAAAAAGTTGAAAAATCTAACTCTAAGTGATTTTCACATCATGCTTGCATTAATTACTGGAAAAGAATTTGTGAAGTTTGGAGTACATGAAAATTCAGATTACGACCCGACATGCATAACCATGATTACATTGCCTGTGTTGTGAAAATTGATACATCAGGTGTTTGTATGTTTTTTGGCCATATAGCATGTTCGTGTATATGTTCTTTCTTTAACCAGGCTCTTCAAGTCTTTTTTTTTTTTTTTTTTTACATTTAGGAAACTGTGACCTCTTCTGCATATTTGAATGAGTTTGCATTGGTCATCAAGCCTTTCATTTCGAAAGTCACGACTTTGTTCATACCAATTTGCACTGATATTCCATTGTGTATTTGACAGGTCCTGCGAATCACGAAAAATGGATTGGGGTTTTCAGTTGAATCCATATGCTGCTCCTTTCGTTCCTTCCTCCCTGACTGGCTTTACAGTAGAGAGCCTCAATCAAACGACTAACTCCGAGAACAACAGGACTGGTAGAACTGATGAAAACAACGAGACTATTCCTGACAAGTCCGCCGAGTACCATCTCCCGGACTCACTTTCTCTGGATTTCTATGCTGAGAGCCTGGCAAAGCTCAACGTCTCCGCCGAGTCTTTCTGCAAAGGGGGCTGCTGATAGGGCACTCGGTCCATCAGAATATTTGGGGAGTGATTTAGATACTCACCTCCCGGGTGCGGTGTCATATCTCTCCCACATGTTCCCAAATGTGTCTATTGACTTCATCATCGATGCACTGAAGCTCCAGGAGCTTGACGTTGATCTTACTGTCGATATGCTTTCTCACTTGGTACGTACCTGAACCTGAACTGCTTTCTTTTTGCCATCTGCATACACATTATTTTCCTGAACTTGCATCTCAAGTGACAACCCGATTTAAAATGCTTCGTAACGATCTTTCTTTTCCTGAACTTGTATGTATGCCGCCAGTGTGAAGCTGATGGTTATGGTAATTCTGCTGAAGACAAGCGTCATTATCGAGGCATCATCCAGAAGTCTCCCAAAGGCGCGTTCTCTGCCAACTTGCAAGATAAATGACTGTTCAGCAGTTCAGCTACACCTACATCACCGAGATTGGATGTAGCTCCTCTGAAAAAAGAAGAGGTTGTATGTATACCTAATAGAGAGAAACTGTTGCTGCCGCTCTGAGGTTTCATCATCCTCAAGGAGAGACCTAAGACATTCAGTTAGGGGCAAATGCAACAAACACCAATGTCATCTTGCCTTCCTGGGATGGGTATTTTGGGCTTTCGAGTCTTCTCCCTCATGCTTCCACCTACACCATTTTACCGTAAAGTTTGTACAGCTCTTATATGGTAATGAGAAGAGGTCAACGGTCTTGTACTGCACGCTGCTGTGCTTGTATTGTCAACCTATCCATCGCCTGTTAGCGGGCATAGCGACCGTTTGCTTGTCCTGGTTTCTATGCATTCTCTGTGGCAGATGAACATTTTTTTTTTTGACGTGAACAGGAGGGGAGTCCCCTACTAGCTTTTATTAAAATAGAAAAGTTCTTTACAATTGGTATCACGAGACAGAAAAGGAAACAAAGAAAATCAGAAAAATTACACATAAACTTCTAGCCATTGGGAAATGAAAGGCTCATAACTTCCTCTTGCTCGTAGAATAACTAGAGCAAATTCTCTTCTAAATATATCTTTGCAATGTTGAATACTAGGTTGAAGTCCTCTGAAAATGAAGACATTTCGAACCATCCAAATGGCCCAGGACATTGTAACTATTATTTCCATAGCAAAAGGCAGGTTAAGCTGGGCTCTGAACAAGGCGATCTAGTCAAGAGGAGAGGAATAATTGTTAATCATTAACCCCAATGTAAACCAGCAGCTCTGAGCAAACGGGCAGGGAAGGAAAAGATGTTCAGCCGTCTCTAGAGAAACTGGATGTAAGCAGTGAATACAGTTATAATCATCCAGGGCTTTTGTTTCTTCTTTGCAACAGGTCCCGAGTACTTAACCTGTCATGCTGGAGCAACCAAAAGAAGACTTTTCGCTTGTTTTGACAGCAAGATTTCCATAGCCACCTGAAGGCTGGGTGAGTTTGGGGTGAGCCAATCAGCTGATTCATCGGCGTTCTAAATTCTGCCTAGCTAACTTTACTTACACATTGGCATGAGCTTGAGTGCAAGCAAGAAAGCATCAGCACTGAGTTGTTGGAGGTTATGTGCAGCTTGTGCTGGACTCAACAAGAATTTCCATGTTTGAACCAAAAGAAAACCCAAGAGTGGGTTGCAAGAGATACGTGTGAACTTGCTTGCCAAGTTCAGCCTTACTGCTTTGTGCCCCAATGTCAGTAACATGAACGTTACAATAAACATTATTTTCACCTATTTCAAATTATACTAGTTAGTTTCAGCAGTTTAGGCAATGAGATTTTTTTTTTTCCTCTGCTATGTTTTTCCTACGAAATTGAGCTAATTTCTATGAAATTCCTGTGTGAATTATACAAAATCCATGGGTTCCAAACAAACCCTGCTTTCTTTAAATCTAAAGTTCTCTAGCTTTGACTAATTTTCTTGGGAAAAATATATTCACGTGTACACATACATTTAATGATGTAACAATTCTATTTAAAAAAAAAAACTCGAGGTAGTGGGTATTCTTCTAGCAGCAAGACAAAATCGACAAGCAAGTGAAGTCTATTGCATTTCAGCTAAATCGCCGTGACGATGATGGCGCTGCTGGCGCCTAATCCACTGCCGAGCGGCCTCCGCCTCCGCCTCAACTGCAGCAACGCCACCGCCGCCGCCGCCGCAAGATCCCCTAGCGTCCACCCTCTCCCCGACGAGCTCCAGCTGGTCGCAGACATCCGCTCCCCTTACAACCACATCCGCGTCGCCGACGTGTCCCCGCGGGCCGCAGGGCACCCGCTCGCCGGCGCTCGGCTCCTCCTCCTCGACGGCCCGGGCAACATCCACTCCCTCTCCTTCCCGCGCCGCGCCGACCAGCCCCCCGCTCACCGCCACCTACCTGGACGCCTTCGCCACGCTCCCGCCTCTCCTCCCGCGGCCCTCCCTCGCGGTCCTCGGCTTCGGCGCCGGCTCCGCAGCCCGCGCGCTGCTCCACTTCTACCCGGACCTCTCGGTGCATGGCAGGGAGCTGGACCCCGCCGTGCTCGCCGTCGCCCGCGACTTCTTCGGCCTCGCGGAGCTGGAGAAGGACCACGCGGCGCGCCTATCCGTGCACGTCGGCGACGCGCTGGAGGCCGAGGCGCCGCCCGGCGGCTTCGGCGGCGCGGTGGTCGTCCTGTTCGCCGGCGGGAGCGTGCTGCCGGAGCTCCAGGAGGCGGACACGTGGCGGCGGCTCCGTGGGATCGTGGCGCGCGGGGGCAGGATGATGGTGAACTGCGGCGGCGCATGCGTGGAGGCCGAGGAGGAGGGGAGGGACGGCGGGGCGGTCAAGGACGCCACGCTGCGGGCGATGGCCGCGGCGTTCGGGGAGGGATGGTGTCGGTGATGGACGTGGATGAGAGCTGGGTGGCCATGACAGGGCCGCCGGTGACGGTGCCGGAGGCGGCGGCGGCGTGGAAAGCGCGGCTACCTCCAGAGCTGCGGCATTTCGTTGACACGTGGAGACCGTACAACGGCACGAGTGGCGAATGAGCTCAGCTCAGCTGGAAATTTCTGCCTTCATCACTGGTTTTACTGTCTTTTGATTGAGCAAACCATCAGTGAATTGTTGGTTTGTTTCACTCTCTGAGTAAGTAATGAACACAGAGGTCAGGTTTACACTTGTTTCAGTAGCCAGCTTCCCTTGAGATCTTGGAGCTTGGGATGCTTAGTTGGCTTGTCTTTGAATTGTACTACTTTTTAATTGTAAAGATTCAAATTATAGGTAGCCAAATAATTTACACTGTGCTTATATAGGCAAGGTTCCTAGAGAACTGGTAGTGCTCAGTGGGCTTTGGAGGACGCTTCACTTTCAGTGAACTTTTTGTTCTCGTAGATCTCAATAGTTTTGAACTGTGCAAATTACTATTTGACTTTATCCTGTTTATACATAAAAAATGGTTTGTATTTACTAGCTACTCACTCCGTCCCAAAAAAGAATGACGTTTTGGGTGTTCGTCACAAATTTGAATTGATTTGTAGAAAATATGTATAATATTTATATCTTCAAATAAATTTATTAAAAAAACTAGATCTAAAGATCTTTCCAATGATACTAATTATGATACTAATTGATGATATTTATTATTTATAAAATTGCCGGCAATCGTTTTCGTGAAAGCGAAAAACGCCATTCTTTTTTAACGGAGGGAGTATTAAGGAAGCACAGAAACATGTCATTGTCATGATTTATAAACAAAAAAAGTGGAATGGAAAGAATAAACGTATATGATTATAGCTAGAGTCCTATTCGAATTGGTGCTAGTATATATGTGTCCTTTAATTTGGATGATATATAATCCAGGGAACTGTTTCTGAATTTACTATGTTTTCAACGAAGCCACAAAACCGGATCAGCAAACACGGATTAGCAGTCCAATCGTTATATCAGAGGACTGGAAAACAATGAATTTAAATCGAAGGACTGACTGACTCTGAAAAGGTGACACTGAAAAGAATGACAGCTAACAAGTCTCGCTTTTTCTTCATTTCTAGGCAGAGATGAGATCGAGAGACAGTATCCTCCCAATCCCATGGTGCAGCATTTCGGCTTGTGCATTGCATGGTTATGAAAACTGAAAAAAAAAAAAAACTTCACTGGAGAATTAAAACAAAGACAGTTGGATTACTTGATTACTTCCTTCACTATCGTTCTTTCCTGAACAAAGCCACTTCCGCTGAAGCTTAGCGTCAGGGAAATTGCCAGTGTGAAGCTAATGGACCATGGTCATTTTGTTGAAGCCAAGTGTTAATCGAAAAGGCTCCAAAAGGTGTCTTCTGTTTGATAAGGCTCCGGCTAACTCCCACATATAAAAACACTGTTTATATGAGAAAAATTCTATCTTCTTCCTCTCCCTCTCATAAAGCTAGGTGAAGCTAATTTTTTTTATTTCACTAGGTAAATACCCGTGCGTTGCAACGGGAAAAAGTAATGATACGATATCATATGGACTGTGTGTTATACTATTACCTGAAAAATACTGCAATAGTGTGTTCAGAACACGATATCATAAAGGATGGAAAATTAAATTATAACTCAAGCTTTGATGCAAAACTGAAACAATCAAGATCATATCCAAACAATCAGATTAAATATATTTGTAAAGAGATATATGCATGCATCATTCGAATGGTTCTCAGTGCTGTCAAATGATTTGCTGTATATCAAAATCCATACATCCAGATCGACCACACATATATACAAGGAGGATCTTAAGGAAAGCTGACAGAAAGCCATTTAGAACCAGGAAACTATGACTGCATTACAAACTAACTTCACTGTAACCTGACAACTCATTGTTTTCGGTGAAGTCAAAACAAAGAATTAGATTTCATGATTGAAGATCACCTTCTCTCAGTACAGCAGTGACCTTCATAAATCGAAACAGAAAATATTATACAGCAGCATATAACACAAAAAACATTGTGAAGCAGCAAAAATGGGATGATTGAAGCACAAGAGCAATGTTGACTAAAGAAACCTTAGTCGTCCTCAAAGATAATTTCTTTAATATCTCGTAAGTGAAACAGTGACATGATCAGTTCAATTCAATGAGAAGCCTACTTGTCGGGTACCAAAATTAGGGCCCCCAGACGGGTCACATAAGCCGGGCCCAACAAACGCAAAACCAGGCCTCATAACAACAAAAAACACGGCCCATCAAGGCCCAGGCGTGTTGCTCGCCGAAGCCCTCGGACGGGCGCTAACTTTCCGCCTCGTCCGAACCCTCCTCGCCGAGAGTCTCGGGCGGGCGCTAACTTTCCGCCTCGCCCGAGCCCTCCCCGCCGAGGCCTCGGGCGAGCCCCCCACCTTCCGACTTCGCCCGAGCCCCCGCACCAAGGCCTCGGACGGGGCGCGCCGCTTTCCCACCAAGGCCTCGGACGGGGCGCGCCGCTTTCCCTGGTCAAACCAAGCCTCTGATTGGACGTATATCCGCCGCCCACTCTTCTACAGTCCTTGTCAGAGTGACGCTATCCTCTGGCAGGATAAGGGAGATGTCTCATCACTGTCCACGCCCGCGCTCAGGTTTTCGTCATCCTTCACGGTGGTGGCCATGCCCACCGCTGTGGGGCACTGTTTTACCTACTTTCTGTGACAGGTTAAATCACCGAAGCCTCGGGGCGCCAACTGCCACGCCAAGGACCGTCATCCAGTGTCATCCTCCGTACAGGGGTCAGGTCAGGCTGGACGCTGGTCAAACAACAGTCCCTCCCGGGTTTTCTGAGCCCGGGATGGGCGGCGACCGCCCCGATGACCGCCCTTCCCTGTGCCAACTACTCCACGTATGGCAGCAGGCTCCGAGGCCCTCCGAGCCTCGGACTTGAGGCGAGTCAAAGCTACAGCGAGCTACAGGGCTCGGACACGCCGTCCATCGTCACTCCGCCAACCTACACAGGGACAGATGTCTTCTCCATCGTCAGGACCGGGGAAGCGACATCTCACAGCTGCGCCCATGACCGGCAGTGCCTGGCCACGCCCAACAGTGCCGCCACCCATTCCGGGCCTCGGCACAAGAAGGGCTGCCGGCTCCGAGGCCTCGGACCCGGGAAGGGAGGCGCTCACGGCCCCTTCATGTGCACGGGCACCTTTTGTAAACCCTATCCCCCCTTACGGCTATAAAAGGGGAGGATAGGGGCCCTTAGCGGGTATGCTCTCACTAGCACGATATTGGCATTCCACTCAATCAACCACGAGACTTGGGACCAGCTCCCTCTCTCCACCAGCTTGTACACCCTACCTACAAGCACTTCGGTGCAAGATAATACAAGACTTCCTCCCCCCACTGGACGTAGGGCCTTCTCTTGCCCGAACCAGTATAAATCCCTTGTGTCCATCTTGCACACCTTCCGAAGTTGGGGACACGCACCATAAATTTACTAGTTGGAGCTAGGACCACCAATTCTAGCACCGACACGACTATTCCACTTCTATGTCATCAGAGATAATAAATTTTTTCCTTAAAAACCTCCCTGTCCCATCAATCCCCACCATTCTTGCTTGAAAATACAAGAAATAAGCACACCAAAAGCTCCTGCGACTTTTTTTTACCCTTCCCCTTTACATGGTTGCATGCTCTGTTGAGGCATATGGTCTAGTACCAGAGCTGACCCTCTTGCTATTGTAATAAAATAATTAAATATCATTGCGATATCCAGGTTCATATTTTAGTGTAAAAACATGTATCATTTATAAATGTTTTATACCATTAAAATTCACTCTAATATAACCATCTCATATTTAACACTATACATACCCTAAAAACTTTGGGAAATGATTTGTCATTCTCTGTGTAGAAGCTGGCTGTATAATTTCTAGGTGTACCAAAAATGTTCAGGTTTGTTGAGCAATTTCTAGGTGTACCAAAAATTTGTTGAGCAATTTCTAGATGTATCAAAAATGTTCAGGTTTTGTGTTCAATTTATTAGGATCCAGTTCACATTCAATTTCATCTAAAAGATTTCCCAGTAAATCCAGCTGATTTAAATACCTTTCAATAGCAAGTCTAGTAAAAAGGGCTTAAAAACTATGTTTTAGACAACATTTACATAACTTAGCATATGACTTTTGATTATACTAAATAGTACAACAGAGAAATATTTTCATAGTCATGAGCAGCATGACCTGAGAAAGGTAATCATTCTGAACTTCAGACTTGCAGCTTATCAAAAGAGTAGTAAGATGTCTTGTACTGCACAATACTATGGTACCTGTGTAGCAAAAGGAAAATGCATTAGCATAGGCAATGGAGTACCAGTCAGATGATGATATTGCAAAGCTGTGAGCTATCTAAGCAAGAGATCCAAATAGTAGTTATTGACTTGTGCTACTACAAAATGTATCAATTTCTTTAGTGTTTTATCTGAATGAGACTGACCTTGTTCCAACATTTGAGAGATGTCTATATAGTAATGCATTTCTCTGAAGTACTTATTTATCAAATGTGAGATGTGGCATTTTTGGTCAAAATGATAGATCACTGAACATTCTATAGCATTGGTTAAGTCTTTGGTTTTTATCTATATAAGTTGCCAAGTAATAAAATCTCTTATAATTCAAGCACACATCCATGGTGTATTCTAAAAAGAGGAAACAAGCATAATAAAGTTCCTCTTGTCAACCCCTCACCATCTCATCTGCACGCTAATTTTGGCAGTCCATTCAAAAAGCATCATATGGTTTGCAGGAGTGATTTTACTGACTTATTCTTGGCCATGATCTAATTGCAGGTCCCACTGTCCATAATCTGAGTTAATAAACAAGTGTCATGTCCCATGCTCTGCAATTACTATGCTATCCGGTGTGTTTGTCATATGGATGCTTGTGGGGTCTATCGTTAAGGAAGATTGCCGGAAAATGAAGGAGCTGAACAAACAGGCATAAGCAACCGATGTTGCTAAATCTTAGGTTTAAGTTATTTTAGTCTATTTGAAGTTGTAAATTTGAAGGTCTAGTTCTTAGGAATCTAAAGACTCTTGTAATTGAGTAAAAAACAACTCACTCCAAATTCAGTTGGAAAAAGTTGGTGAACAAGAGTTCACGCTCAAGAGAAAATGTGAAAAACAAAAACTATCTGATGTCTGTAAGCATGACAAACATAGCTAGTCTAATATGAACCTGCTGCCTCCATCACTATTGTATAGATCAATGTAAGGTAACAAAAAGAAAAGGCCATGCTGGCTATAGATGGTTTATTTTGGATAATTTCCAATTTCTCAAGACTTTCCAAATTGGTTCCTAAACTTTAATTTGCAGCTTAGCTGCAATAGAAGAGCTGAATGATATGTGGTTCGAGTCCCCATAAAAAATTCAATTACATTCTGCAGCTTGGCTATGATACAAAAATAAGTGATTGCTAGAACTGCATATGTCACAAGTTTCAGTGTGTAAATTAAAGGGAAATTTTCACCATCATAAAGGGAAATTACATTTTTTTGGTTAGCTACTGATAATTTTTGCCTGTTGTATAACTTGCAGACCCCTTTATTGCAGCAAAGGGTTACTTAAGGCTTGAACACCACTGATCAAATAAATGAACACCTAATCTGCCCCAAAATAGAGATTTTTTGAAACACCTAAACTGCAAGAAGTGGTAGGGTCGTAGCTTAGAACAACTAATAAGAACTTCTCCTTTATCCATCCCAAATCGGCAAATTCCTCATCCCAATTTCGTTTAAGCCTCTTACCCATCCCAAATCAGCAAACTCCTCATCCCAATCTCATTTTTTTTTTGAATCAAAGGTTGGCTTTACGGCCTTTCCATTACCATTGGCTCGACTAAATCGCGAGCAACTAGAACATTTACAAATTCTGGGAGGGGATGTACCCAAACATAGAGTTCACCCGGGTCCCAACTTATAGCCAACTTTGCTAATTCATGTGCGACGGAGTTACAAGTTCTAGGGATAGAAGTAATGCCACTACAAATAAAATGATCCCTTAACATGAAACGAGTATCCCTAATCACCATCCCACAGGTCGCCAAATCCATATTGGAAGATTGTAGAGCATGCTGCAGAACAGTAGAATCTACCTCAATCTGAATACGTGATATACCGTAGTCAGTGGCCGCTTGGAGAGCTTGTTGGCAAGCTATAGCTTCGGTAGTGAGTGCGTCTGGTGCCGCATTCAATCTTCCAGCCCCAGCCAGGATCGCATCACCATCATGGTTGCGTACAATGAAGCCCCAGCTGCCTTGCAACGTCTCTGGAACAAAGGAGCCGTCAGTATTGATTTTAAGCTGACCTTGCGGTGGGGCATTCCATTTCTTTAATACTGCCTCACGACGGATCGACTGCTTTCTTTCGGTGGATTCCATATCACTGATCAGGTTTAGAACATTAGCCGCTACTACATCCGCAGACTGCCCTTTCTCTCCTTGGTTCACTTTATTTCGCACTCTCCACCATCGCCAGAGTAGGAGCATCGCCTTGATACAGATATCCTTCTTCAAGTCAAGCAAAGTAACTATCACCTCCCAAGCCGAACGTTTTAATAAGAGCATTTGACGAACCGGTTCCAAGGAGAGAGCAGCCCAGCAGTGTCTAACCATTTTGCATTTGAGAAAACAGTGCCCACCATCCTCGTCAAAACGGTGGCATACAGGGCATCTTGTGTCCAGTCGTACTCCACGACAGCTAATATTCATCTTCACAGCAAGACTATTACGAGCCAAGCGCCAGATGAAGTGACGGACCTTTGGTGGACATGGAAGTTTCCAGAGCTTGCGCCAAACAGCACTATTTTGTTTTGATTCTCTTCCATTACTGCTGCCCTCACCCTTCTGCCGTGTTTTCAGTCGGTGCTTCTCATCATCCAGCACATGGTATGCACTTTTCACTGAGAACAGGCCCTTCTGATCAAAATGCCAAGCAAGAAAATCATCATGACCTGGGTTTGTTGGAGTTGCAAGAATGAATTTTACATCTTCTTCCCAAAACACGTCCCTAATCAGTTCTTCATCCCAAGTGCCCGAAACCGGGTTCAGCAGTTCCTTTACTCTTTGTAACACCTCAGTGTTAAGCATTGCATTAGGCTTTGATTAATTAACCCTAATCATCAATTAGCATGACATAAGCATCATCAAGCATTTAACCCCAAATGCATTGTCATTTCATGTGTTGCATTTGTTTGGTTAATTAATTGCTTGATCAATGGTTTAGTTAATTAGTGTCTTGCAAATGACTTGATCAAGATTGGATCCACTTGCCCAGCATTCTAAAATGTTTTATCAAACTTTATTGCAAAAGATTTGGTGGAATTTGGAGCAAAAAGAAATTAAATTGGAAATTCCCTTTTTATGCCCTAAATTCAAAATGAATTTGTATTCAAAATTTATTGAGAATTTGGAGTTGAGCCTTAAATGAAAGTTGTTCAGTTTGGAATTCTCTACAACTTTTGTTTTGGGCACATTTCTTGAAAATGCGTTTAAATTTGTCAAAAGGGAGCTTTTTGATTCAGTTTTAAATTTCAAAAAAAAAAAAAAACCGGCCGGCTTACGGCCTCTTGTTAATGCGGCCAAATGCTCTCGCCCCCTTGCGCCTCGCGCCCATGACGGGCGCGCAAGTTGCGAACGCCGGGCGTCGCCGGCCGAGCTTGGCCGCGTGGCCGAAGCTCGCTTTCGGCCCGCCCCGGCCGTAGGCGCCTACACCCCAGCGTCGCGCCCTCCTCCACTTCCGCACGCTCCCATTCCACTCCCTCACTCTCTCTCGCTCTGTCGAACGGGAGAAAGAGGAGAGCGCACTTCAGCGCCATTCATTCCAAACTCCGCCGCCGGTTGAGCTCGTCGGGCTCCGCCGCCCACCAACTCACGCCACTAGAGCCGCCTCGCCCACCTCTGCCTCCTAGACCCGCTAGTCGCCGACGAGACGCCGTGGTAAGGGCCAATTTTGGGCCACATTCCTTCCCGCCGTGACGGCCGAGTTCGCCGGAGTTGGCGCTCGCCATTACTTGACCCCTCTTCCATTTCTCCCTCAACGCCGTCGCGCGTTTCCTGTGCCTTAGAGGTCGCTCGTGGCGTAGGTCAAATCGGTTGAGCCGATTAAGGCTCGGGTTCACCGGAACGACACTGGATCCGCGCCGTGCTCGTCGCCGTCGTGACATGCACGTGCTCGTCGCCGTTCTTGCTCGAATCCGAGACGATTATCAAGCATAGTTGCTTCGCTAGGGTTCGTTTGGCTCGCTGGAGCTTGCTCTTACCTCGCCGAGCCGTGTCGTGGCCGGAGACGGTGAGAGCGCCGCCGTCGGCCGCCTTGCGTAGCCGCCGCCGTTAGGAGCTTGCTGCCCGGTCCAACCAAGCACGTCATGGGGTCTTGGCCGTCCATCCGAAAGCACCTGGCACGGAGGGGCTCGCCGTCGGCGATAAGCGCCGACGGCGTACCTCCCCTGTTCGGCCTACCGACAGGTGGGGCCATGGACCGAGGGTCCCGGCCGCCTGTGACTCAGGTCCACTGGACCGAGTCCATGGACCGGGTGGGCCTGGGCTTTTGAATTAAAATGATTTCCAGATTTTGTTTTAAATCGTTTTTAATTTGTATCTGTGGCAAATGTGATCCAAAATTGATGAAACTTGTTTTGCTAGGTTTCTAGTGAGTAGATCTATCTGTGAAAAATTATGTGATGCAATTTTTGAGATACTTTTCTGTATAGTTTTATTTAATTGCTTAAAATGGCTGAAAATTGAGTAAATACATAGTAAATTGTAGAATACTCTAAAAAATGTGATTCTTATTTTGTTAAACTCTATTTGTGATGTAGATTCTGGGAAAAATATATGTCATGTAGTTACTGTACAAAAATATTGGAATATGATTTAATTTCATTTCTGGGTTGATTCTTAAATGATTTTTAATAAATTAATTATAAGGAATTATGCCCTGGTAATTTTTGATGACTGCTCTTGTGCTAAGAAGTTCTAGATAAAAATATGGAATCTGTTGTTTGATACTTTTCATAGTACAAAGTTGTGAAATGTGCATTTCTGTCCTGCTACTTAATCTTTTTGTGTAGGCTGATATACTTGATGAAATGTGATGAAAATTTTATCATGGCCTTGTTATAGCATGAAGTAGCTTCTGTAATTTTTGTAGATTTTTTTGAACTGTTTAGACAGAGGTCACAGTTCAAGCCTAATTATTCACATGAAATGATAAAGCTTTGAATTAATGGTTTTAGCATGTTCTATATTACTTCTTGTGCACTTTTAAATATGTTATGCTTGCTGGTCATGTAATACCGTACCATAACTGAAATGTGATGGTTGGCTATGAATAGTAGTACTTCTCTTTATTCATGTGATGTGTGTGTGTGTGCCTCCACACCATTCTTCTTTATGCACTTCTCTAAGTGTTTAGAGAAGAGGTATGCACATACTCAGTAAATGAGTTAAGTTGTTAGTAGAGAGGAGATATGCACCTACTCTGTCAAATGATCCGTTAATCATCTTCGCTCATGAGCATCATACGTGTATGCATTCACTGTACTTATGCATGTGCATCGCGTCATACAGGTTCGCGGGGGACCTCCTCCAGTTTTTCGGAGATCGAGCGGGATCACCGGGGAGCCCCCCCGCAGAGGTTCCACAAAAAGGAGAGGAGGTCGAGCGGAGGATCTACCGGAGTGTCCCAATCACAGGGCTAGTGACTTCGTTCGAGGCAAGCACCGGAGCATTTCCTTACCTATGCTTTCTAACAGTCTAATTATGATTTATGCTTGTTGCATTAGGTATAGGAGTTGTGTGACACCGTTGATGCATTATATCCTTGCTTTACCATTGATTATCCCACCTTGATATACCCTGCTAGTCTAGGGCGAGTATTATGCTTAGCTTGCTTAGACGGTAGAAGTCGGGTGATTTCCTGTCATCCGCGAGTATAGGTGGTTACTTGTGATTGATGGAAAGCTTATGTTGATATCATCTGGTTGATGGTTATGGTCGAGATAATTGGAGACCGGACGGAGTCTTGTGGGGTTGTTGGACCATAGTGATTCCGTCTGTGTCGATTAAGGACCGTACCGTTGATGTACCCCAAGTCATGTTGAACGCATGCCTCATACTTAGCTGGCCGGATAAGCACTTCCGACCGCGAAGCCTAACACTATCCGGGCCGGTTCTCGATCCGTTCGCACCGTATTGGAGATGGATGGGGGACCACCAGGGGCGCGAAGAGTAAGTCCGAGGTCCAAAGATGGTCTGGCTAAGGCGCCGGGCGGTCCCCGGGTACGGTGGTTCTCTGCGAGTCCGCGTACTTGTTTTTCCCCGATACGTGCCACGGTGACACTGTAGCTCACTTCGCGTGAGTGTGGTTTGTATGAGGAATACCCCCGAGCTCAGTAGTAATCGATTCGAATCGCCATCGTTCTGGACGGAACACTTGACTTGAGCTGCACCATCGTAGTAATGACTATGGAATGTGATTAATGATGATGATGGGTCAAGCTAATGTTTATGATTATGGTTACTACTTGCTTGCTTAATCATGATTAATATACTATAATGGTGCATAGTACAGGTGCTTACCTAGCATAAATAGGAATGGTTAAGGCGAGCAATCACTTTTAATGTTACTACCGCTTTTCCGCAAAAAAGAGTCAAGCTATCCCCCTCGATAAAGCCCGGGCCATACTCCTTGGAGTCTTTTATTTGAGTCGGTCGGGTAAGTCTAGCCGAGTACCTTCTCGTACTCGGGGTTTTTCCCGCTTGTTGTTTGTGCAGATGGCCATACCTACCACGGGTATTGTGAGACCTGCTTTTATCCAAAGGATTAAAGTACCAAGGGCATGGTCGTTCTTAATATTCTCCCCACTTGCTTTTGTGGATTGGCTATCGAGCTGGCACTGTATTAAACCTAAGTTTGTGTGTGTGGGGTGAGCTTTTAAAACTATCTTGTTTCCGCTACTTGGATTTGAAGAACTTCGGTTTGTAATAACTTATTTTCTGCACTCGATGTTGTTGAACTAATTGTGAAATGTTGTAACATGCGAATGGTGACGCTAAATCTATACGATCTTGGTTGATGATGTTTGGTTTGAAATCCTTCGAGATTTCCGGACTACCGGGTTTATAACGGCTTAAGTGTGACAATTGCTTGCTTAGCGAGTGATTTTTTCACTTATGCTTTTATAAATTGGTCGGTTCTGTTACACTCTTGTCAGCAAGTTGTGGCCCCTCGGAATGATCGGCCTCCTACTAACTTGATTGGCAATCCATGGATCATCCCATATCTTAATTTGAGAGCCATCGCCTACACGCCAGATCAGCCCCTTCTGCAAAGCCTGGAGACCTCTCACAATACTACGCCATGTGTAAGATATACCTGGCCTTTCTTGAGCTTTCAGCATTGAGCCATTTGTACCATATTTAGCACCTAGCAGTTGTGCAACCAAGTATTCTGGGTTCTAAAGGATACGCCATCCTTGTCTTGCTAACATTGCTAAATTAAAAAGGTGGATATCCCTATAGCCTAGCCCACCTTCCTCCTTCCTCCTGCATATTTCCTCCCAAGATATCCAATGCAGTTTATTCTCCTTATCTTGTTGCGACCACCAGTAGCGACAAATCATATTGCTCATTTCATCACATAGAGATTTGGTAAGGTCAAAACAAGACATAGCATATGCAGGAATAGCTTGAGCAACTGCTTTAATCAAGGTTTCTTTGCCTGCCTTTGAGAGTAGTTTTTCCTTCCATCCCTTGATACGCTTCCACAATCTCTCTTTTAGATAAGCAAAAGGCTTGTTTTTTATTTCCCCATATAAACAGGCAAGCCTAGATACTTTGTATTCATAGATTCCTACGATAGATCAAGTACTTGCATAAATTTTCTTCTATCTTGGGCCTTTGTGTTTCTGCTGAAAACAATTGAGGACTTCTCTTTATTAATTTTCTGCCCCGAACATCTCTCATAAATTTGTAGAATATATAGCAGGTGTACTGCATTCTCTTCATTCGCTTTTAGGAGAAGCAGCGAGTCATCTGCAAACAGAAGATGAGTAATGCTTGGAGCACCAGCACATATAGATACACCATGTATTCTTTCTCTCGCCTCTGCATCATTTAACATGGCAGAAAAGTGTAACACCCCTGGTGTTACGTTAACCAAAACCCATCATGTCATCATAATATGCATTAAGCATTCATAATTAGAAAACCCTAATCAGTATAAACTAAAATGAGTTTATCAAATTCTAGGGTTTTATTGCGCTCTTTCATATCGTATGTGTATGTGTAGATCATTAAACTTCACCTACAGTTTTACTTTTGTTTATAAAAGTGATTAACTAAAATGAACCTTGGTGTGTACAAGTGCTTGGCTAACTCTGACTCACACATCAAACATGTTTTACAAGTCAAATGAGGTGCAAGAAAGAATCAAATTTGAATTTGGAATTCAAATCCCAAACCCTAGCTCAAGTGGCTAAGTGTTGGAATTTGAATTTCACTTTCAATTTTTGGTGAGCTAACCATAATTAATTTTATAAATAAAAGTTGCTAACCAATGGCACTATTTCAAAGTATGAACTTTGTAGTTTGAAAATGTACTATTGGTTGGGTTTGAAAAGTGCCACAACATCATTAATTAATTGCCCAAAGAATCAATTTGAATCTCCTTTTCAAAACCCTGATTTTCAAAAGTGTTTTTACGCCTTTCTTGATTTCTTCTCAAAATATTCAAAATTTGGGAAAACTCCTAAAATACAGTTTGTACATCTCTTTGAGCTCTACAACTTTGGTATATAAAGTTTTTCAAGTTTTTGAATAAAATTTGAAGTAATTTTAAAAGTTCTTTAAATTGGGAATTGTCCTCTTTTTGATTTTTGAACTCCAATTAAAAAATTATTTAGTTTCATGAAAAAACTTTCTAAATGAAAGTTGTAGATCTTGAAAAATGGAACAACTTTTATTTTTGGAAATTTTCATCTTTTATTCAAAATTTGAAAGTAATTTTGAAATCCCAAAGGTTTGAATTTAAACTCTTTTTCAAACTCAAACTCTGGTTTCAAAAATATTTGGAATCTGGCAAAACTTGTTAAATGAAAGTTGTAGGGCACAAATTTTTGAGTAATCTGTATTTTGGAAGATTTTAAGTTTAGTTCAAAATTTCGGAGTAATTTGAAAAGAGAGAGAAAAGTATCCCCCTGGTGCTACAAAGACCGAGGGGGGAAATTGGTTTTCCCTTCTGCCCATGCCGTCGCCGGCATCGTGGCAGTCGCCCCGCGCGCCTTTGCCCGGCGTTTGCGCCCGGCCGACCACCTCACCGTGCTCGCGAAGACACTGGCCACATCGTCGACCTCCCTATGCCCTATAAAAGCCAACGACGGTCGCCTTCTCCTCCCTTTCTTCTTCACTGCTCCACCGCCGCCGTCGTTCTCTCGCCGGCAAATTCACGCAGGCCATGTCACCGCCGTCCCTGTCACCTGGCCAACAACTTCAGCATCTCCTGGCGCATCTCTGGAACTAGTTCTTGTGCCCAATTGCTGCCGGAGTCGGCTAGCCACCCTTTCTCCTTCCCCGCCGGTAACAGAGTGCCGCCGTGAGCACCTTCACCTTGTCAACCTTATCCGACGGACCTCCAGCCGATTCAAGCCGCGCACTGGGTTCGTCTTGAGCCGGTGATTGTCTTCGGCTCGTTCCCAAGCTCTCTACTACCGCAGCATCGCCGGAACGGAAGCTCGTCGCCGTGCGCGTTTGCTGCTCCGCCGCTGAGCTCCGTCTCGCAGCGGCTAGCCACCTCCAATTCTCCTCTGACCCAACCAATACTACCAAACGATTCGCCTAACCTCACTGGTGTTTGATGGCCTGTTCGTTGGATCTCCAACACCATCGTTCCACTGGAACGCCGTTGCGCCGCCGCCGCCGGCACAGACGAGCCGCCGTCGCTGCCAATTCTTCTGTTCTGGTCACCCATCGTGGCCGTATCTGCACTCGCCGTGTTCGCCGTGAAGAGGGGAATCCGTTGGTAGCAGTAGCATCGCCTAAGTCCTCGCCGCCGGCGAAAACTCCGACCGGCAGCGCCGTCACCTCTCTGACTGAACGGAGGAGGAAGAAGGAATGGAGCCGGGCCCGCTGTCAGCGACCAGAGAGAAGAAGGGGGAGGCAGCAGGTCGGGCAGGCCGCTGTTGGGCCAACCTGGGCCGCGAGCGGTCCAGCAGGGAAGAAAAGGTTTTTCCTTTTTCTTTCTTTGATTTTAAAGGCTGAGTCTTATTTTTTTTGATAATTAAATATTCTGGGCAATTACAAATGTAATAAAAATATGTGTGTGCTCCTTGTGATATGCTCTGTCAAATAAAAATACTAACTTTGTTTTTCTAATAAAATTTAATTGTGCTTTAATTTGCTCTTTAAATTAAGAAATGCAACTTCTATGATTTTTCATAAATAAAATATAAATCCAAAAATCATGAAATTTGTTTTGTGAGCTAATTAGATGATAATGAACTTAATTATGAAGTTTGATCATATTTTGACTAAGTTTTGTATTATGCTTAATTAATACCTTGTTTAATGAATGTTTAATTAATTAATCCTTTAACTAATTAGGGTGTAATTAATCTCCAATTAGCAAGTTAATTAGCGGCTTTCAACAACTGTAAAAATGGTTAATAAATTAGTAATCAACCTTAATCACTGTTAGTGTTGCTTGATTTTGGGATTGAGTGATGACCCTTGGTCATTAACCCTAATGACCTTCGGCATTTCATGTTAATTGCGTATCATTAGTCCGTCGTCGTCGATGTTATCTATGATCTCTTAGTATCACTATATCATGAAGGAAAGTTGTACTCAAGATATTAATAAGTTAATAATCATCACCATGTTGCATCATTCGCATCATGTCATTAAGCATACATCATTTCTTTACGTATAGTTTACGCGTGAGAGAGCGATGGATTGCGAGGGTCAAGCTTCGAAAAGATTCTCGATGATCCAACCCCATCGAGGTGATTCCGTCGAAGATATGGATATCAAGATTAATAACTAACCTTCTCTCGCAACGCAGCAAGCCCCCGGATGCATTTAAACCCTTCCTTGAATTTCGAAAGTCTTTTATAATTTTATGTTGATGATATGATGCATTAGATGTAGGAGTTGAGTGATATCCTATCTTGATGCATTTACCGTACCTTGATATACTATCCCTGAAACCTGTTTTGATTTGAAAATATTTAGTATATGCTTAGTCTCGCTAATAGCATAAGCTTTGCAAATAAAATGTTTTCAAAAGTTGATCACAATATCCCCGTTGAGGGTAATTACGAAAACCTGATGTTGCTTATTGTTTATCCTTTACTTCGATCGGGTTAAGGGTACTCAATAAGAACATGATGATGAGTAAATCGAGACGCCGGTGGAGTGACTTGCACCAGGATGGGCTAGTGCCCTGGTGTAGTGTCGCCCACTTGTGTCGATTAAGGACCGTCCCGTTGTTTGGCCCTCGATCATGAGGTTATTGGATAGTACTAGTCGCATGCTAATGGCGGTAAGCTCCCTTGTACGATCCATACGAGAACGGACACCGGGACGGGAAGTAGCGTGTACCCACACTACGGCCTGCACCGTCGGCGGTTGTGACCGACGGCGTAGGGAGATGGTGTACTGTGCTCTCGTGGCTAGGACCCGTTCTAGTCTGGAGAAATGCAAGCGTGAGTTGATGTATGTGAGATGTTCGGTCCTGCATACATCGTGTGGCTAGGAAGCCCCAGCTGGGTATATGAAGCGATTCGAATCGTCGTTGCTCCACGATATGGGAGACTTGATCCGAGTCCCGGCATCGTAGTAATGATGGAAGTTGATGGAAGAAAGGTTTTGAAACCGATACATGGTTGACAAGTGTTTGCTCTAGACTAGGATAACCTAGATGGATAGCTTAATGCTTAATGAAAATATCAGATAAGAATGGATAGTAAGGATCAACATTAGTCGCTTTTCTGCAAAGGTGTCTTTGATTCTTGCTAAAACCTTACCTTGATCCCTATCAACCAGCATTCCTGAGTCTTCTCCCCAATTTTTGGTCGGGTAAGTCTTGCGGAGTACTTTTGTACTCAGGCTTTGTTTTGCAGGTGCTGACTAGTGAAGCTAACTCGGTCATACCAGTGGGCTTGGCATGATCGAATACCTTCCTTCTGCAAAGTTCTCGTCTCGCTTCCGCAAACCCAGTTAAGTTTTGTTTAATCAAACTCTGATCAAGTGTTGTAATCTTCTTTTGTAAATCTTTCGCTACTCTGTTATGTTTGTATAAATGGTTGCAATACTGCAAGTTCTTTGTAAGAAGTGGATCCTGGAGGATCGTGGTGTCATCGGGGTTTCACCCGACAGAACTTTTCAAGTTATGTGGTACACAAGTATGGCTGACAGAGGTCTTAGGGACAATGTCAGGTGCTTGTGGGCCATATAATTTAGAAGGTTCTGCCACAAAAAGCCCTCGGCACATAGCAAAAAAAAAAAGATATGGGAATAATGGATCCCCTTGTCTTAGCCCTCGGGTTGGAAAAATTTGCTCCGTTAATCCACCATTTACCTTTATACGATAGGTAACTGTTGAGATGCATTTCATGATTATAGTGATCCACTTCTCATGGAAACCCATCTTCCTCATTATTTTCTCCATAAATTGCCATTCTACCCTGTCATAAGCTTTACTCATATCAAGTTTAAGCGCTGCATATCCTTCCTCTCCTCTTCTCTTGTTCTGCAGAAAATGATTCATCTCGTAGGCAATCAGCACGTTATCTGTGATCAAACGCCCTGGTACAAATGCGCTTTGATTTTGAGATATGATTGTTGGTAGGATAATCTTCAAACGGTTTGAAAGAACCTTCGATGCAATTTTATACACAACATTGCACAGACTTATCGGACGAAGATCCTTTAACCTTTCCGGATTCTGCACTTTAGGAATTAGGACCACCACAATGTCATTCCGTAAGTCCGGCATCGGTCCACCTTCTAAAAAAATTACGCACCTCTCTGGTAACATCAGCTCCAATAGTATCCCAGAAGTTTTTATAAAAAATGGCAGGCATACCGTCATCCCCCGGCGCTTTCAAGTTACCAATACTATCCAGGCCTTGTTTGATTTCTTCGTCTGTAAACTCCTTTAATAACATATTATTCATCTCAGCTGTGACCCGGGGCTCAACACATTGCAACAAATCATCAGTGCTCCCTGCATTAGATGTAAAAAGCTCACGATAGAAATCAGTCCGCCCGCGCCAGACATCTCTCCTTTCTCCATAACCCGCCCGTCCTCCAAAATAATTATTCTGATTCTACTTCTTCTTTTTCTTTCAGTAGCGTACTAGTGAAAAAATTTAGTATTGCGATCGCCTTTATCCAGCCAGTGCACCTTCGCCCTTTGTCTTCAATACATATTCCTCTGCTCCTCCAATCTTTCTAATTTAAATTTCAATAGTTCCACTCTATTTGCCTGATTTTCACCACATGGCCCCCTACGCCTTTCCTCCAAGGCCTTCTTTACTTTCTTTATTCTTTTTTCTAAATCTCCTAAAACATTTGTACTCCAGTCTTGTAGATCAAGAGCAACATTTTGCAAAGCTTCCCTTACCTTTCCCCCATGAGCGTCCATTGACAACTTCCAGGCATTATTAACAATCTCCCCACATTGATCCTCCTGTAACCAGCCGGCTTCAAAATGGAAAGGGGGACTGCCCCTGTTGTTCAGTAGGCAAGAATCCCCCCATTCTGTATCTATAATCACCGGCCGGTGATCTGAATGCTTTGGGTCACCATTCCTGACTTTGAAAGTCGGGAATCTGGTTCTCCAGTCAGTATCCGCAACAGCCCAGTCTAATCTTTCCCGAATATAGTGCTGATCCACATGATTATTGTTCCACCAAGTGAAAGGGTCACCAGAGTAGCCGAGATCAGACAAGTCGCAGTCATCCAGTGCCTCTTTGAAAGCATTCATGCATGCCTGTGGTCTAGGTGGCCCTCCTTCCTTCTCACACCCCAACAAAATCTCATTAAAATCCCCCATACATAGCCATAGGTGCCGCATTTAGTGTTCTCAACACCTTCCATGAAAGAAATTTTTGATCCATCCTTGGTTCTCCATAAAACCCTGTCAATCTCCATACAAAACCGTCATCCTCCATCACATCCGCATCTATATACAAACACGACAGCATGCGGACGTGAACATTTACCCCCTTTCGCCAAAAGATTGCCAAACCCCCACTCCTTCCAACACAGTTTTTGACCATCATGTTTGTGAGTCCCAGCTTCCACCTAAAACCATCCAATTTGCGCTCGTCCATTTTAGTTTTGGACAAGAACAAGATATCGGGATCCTCCTCCTTCTGAAGATTCAGAAGGCCTCGAACCGCCGGGCCGTTCCCGAGCCCCCGGCAGTTCCATGCGATGATTTTCATTGGTTCTCGCAGGGCTGATCCGTCAGCCCCGCATTATTTTGTTTACCCAACTGCATATCACCCACACTCACATTGCCGTCCCATGGTTTCTGTCGCTTAATTTTCTCCATTTTATCACCATCAGCTGCTGGAAACAAACGTTTCTTAGCATCAATCAACATCTTGTCATCATTTATCTTCTTTGACCTTGGAGCTCTCCTAAACTTTCTAAGTGAGTTCTTCCCATCCTTCAAGGCCAGGTCCTTCTTCTCATCATGGCCATCCTTACTGCCTCCATTCGGCTCACCATGTATGGTCATGTTCACGTTGTTTTCCGCCTGCTGCCCTTCTTTCAACTTTTTTACCAGAACCTCCTTTTTCTCACTCACTGCTGGGAGGGCTTTTAAGGGACTCTTTTCCTTCTTCTCCCCTGTGCAATTTAGATCTTCAGATTCCTTGCTCCCGGATTCACTTCTCCTCCATGACGGGCCATCACTTTTGGATAGTCCACCATTTGAGCCCGCACCGCTATACCAACGCCCATTAAGACCTCCCTTCCACCGCGACCCCCCTCCTGCTGCCTCTAACACCCTGCTATTGGTCCCATCATTCCACTTGCGTGTCGGACGGAAGCGCAACTCTTTGCCGAATTGTGGCATCTCCCCTTTCTTAAGTTTGCTCGAGCACGCCTTTTCTGTGTGACCAATTATGCCACAGACATAGCAAAAATCCGGAAGATATTCATATATCACCGGACACCATCGGTCAAGACCACCATCCTCAGTCTGCACTGTCACACCACGCATCAAAGGTTTTCGGATATCCAGTTTGATCTTCACCCTTAGCACACTACCCGTCGCCATTCCATCGTCTCCAACATCCGCTTCCACAAATTCACAATTTCATCACCAATCAATTGTCCTACTTCCTTTGACATCAAGCCGAGAGGTAATTTAGTGATTCAAACCCAAATTGGGATGAAATAGAAGTCAATTTCCTCTAGTGTTTTTGATCCATCGAATTCTGCCATCACCAACAGATCATTGGACAACATCCATGGTCCCTCCTCTAGCGCCTTCCTTTTCCCAGTCGCTTGATGGAAACTGAACAAGAAGTGATTATCTTCTAAATCCTTGCACTCCACACCGCGGATCGGGCACCATATTCTTCCAAGCGATTGGACCAACGCTTCCGAGGGAGCAGGTTTCTCTGAAATAAGTTTCCCGATTGCCTGCGGAAGCATTGATCCCTCCTCCATCCGTCGGATTCCACCAATGCGAACTCCCTTTCTTTCCGCTGCAGACAACTGCAAGTTCTTCATCATCTTCTCCACCCCCTCCATTGACGACAATGAGACGACGATTGGAGTTAGGTTTTGCGCAAGGCTGGATTGCAATGGACAATGGGAAAACTAGGACGTGGTATCCTCGAGCTGCCGTATTATCAAGACAAGTACCGCCTTGTTATTATTATTATTATTATTATTATTATTATTATTATTATTATTATTATTATTTTTTGGCAGCACCGCCTTGATTCAGAACAAACCAAAGACCTTCTTATGCTCTCAAAAAACAACACCTTACAGAACCGCCGAGACTCCTCTACACTTTTCTTCAGCACCGCCTTGTTTTATTTCAGACCAAAACACCACCTTACGTGCACGACTCCTCTGCACTTCTCAGCTTCACCGCTTCTCGTGTTCGCCACGGCTCTTCGGGATGTTCTGGACTTGCCCCGTGGACCCCAATCGCGGCAGGCGCGTGCACGCTGTCGCGGGCGTCCGACAGGAGGTCCGCCTCGGGAGGAGGCGGCCTCCCGCACGCCAGTGTCTAGCTTCGCAGCAGGCGCTCCAACCACGCTGCGGCCGGCTCGCGACAGTGAGGGGGCGCCCGCGCCGACGGCCGCCCGCGGTGGCTCTTTAGAGGCGGAGGGTAGCTTCCCCTTGCGCTGCACACGCTCAGCGGCGACATGCTTCCCCTCACGCTGGGCGACCGCCGCGGCCGCAAAAAGGCGGCCTCCCTGCTTCCCGCCGGTCGGGCGGAGAAGGGGGGCTGCCTCGAGAAGGCGACGGCGATGAGGAGGCTTGAGAACGATCGGACGGCGTGGTGGCGGGGCGGCGTGGAGGCGAGAAAGGGCTATTGGTTTGCGGGCCGGGTCCGCGCCGGCGGCGGCGCACGCGATGAGGCGGCGGAGGCGGGGCTTGACTGGCGGCGTGGAGGGAGGACGGGCGCGGAAGGCGAAGACGACGCCGGGCGACCGTGAGGGCGGCGAGGAGGGCGAGGAAGCGCAAAGAGCGGCGCCGCTTGGGAAGAAGCCCTAGTCGCCTGTGGAATCGCCTCGCCAGCCGCCGAGGAAGAAGAAGACCTTTGTGGTGGCCAATCTCATTTTTCATGACACGGAGGTTAGCAGATTGGTAAGCCAAAAGACAGAGGCAGAGAGAGAGGAGCTCACTGTAGGCAGGGCACTGACTCCGAGGAGAACCAAATGGGCAGCTGGCCCGGAGGAGCAACGCCTGTTCGTGATGCAGTGCTCGCTGACGCCGTTTTTGCCGCCCGCTTCTCGCAGCTTGAAATCGCTGACGCCGATCCGCTTCGGGACGCTGCTCGCCTCCGCCGCCTCCTCCGCTTCCTTGACACCGCTCGACTCCCTTGCTGAAGCCGATTTGCTCGCCATCTCCTCCGCCGGCCGCCGATTTGCCTCCTCCGCTAGGACGCTTACTGCCTCTTTCTTAGCGCACGGAGCTGAGAAGGCGTCTTTGGTGGGACAAAAGTTCCTTCTTCAGCGCACGATGAGATCCGGCGAAGGGACCGACAAAAGACTCGAGCTCTGGCGTGTGACAACCGGCGGCGGCGGCGGGCGGCGGCGGAGGAGTGAGGGAGGGCGAGTGGTGACGGCGGCGCCAAGTGGGAGGCTTGGGCCGCTGCAAACCGGGCGTGATTGCGGGCGCCTTGGCGCGGCGGTGGTCGGGCGTCGCTGAGGGGCGGGACGGGATTTATTTGTAATCGCGTGCCGGCGCTTTCGGGCGGTGGCGGCGAACGGGAGGGCGAGGGAGTAGGCGGTGAGGAGAGGCGGGCGACAGGGCTTGCCGCTCCCTCGTCCCGCCAGCGGGGGGGCAAGACGGGAGGGCGATGGAGCGCATTGGGATGCGACAGCGCCGGAGAGGCAAAGGCCGGAGAGCGTCCGCGGGCGGCAAGGGCAAACGGGAGGGCGCAGGGGCACGCGAGGAGTAACGGAGAGGCGCCGGCGCATCCGCGGCCGGGCGAGGGAGCAGCCCCTCGGTAGTCAAGGAGCGAGCGAGGTCGAGGTTGAGCGGAGGGAGATTTGTGTCGTGGGCACACGGAAGTCCCGAAAAAGCACAGAGCGAGCAGGGTGCAAAAGGGAGCCGGGCAGACGAGCGGGTGAAGCGAAGGGAGCCGGGTAAGACGATATCGTTCCGAATGAGATTGGCTCCAAGTGACTCTATGAGAGGAAAGAGAGAGTTTTAGGCTTCAATGAACATTGCTTTTTTAACCTTTTGTATCGGAGCCTATCATATACATCTTCATCACGACTAATTTTTTCATTTTTAGAAAAGGGAATATCATCAAGATTAGATGTACAATGGGGTTGGATGATTATGAAGGAAACAAGTCTTTGCTTACACGAGACAGAGATAAGCATGAGCCCAAGCAGGTGAGCTGGATTCTACATGTGTCATGTGTGGATGGTTGTGGACCAAAACGAAACCTCGGCAAAGACTCGATTAGTGCACCACGAACACGTAGTACGAGCCAAACTGGCAAAGACTTGGATTATTTGCACCACGAACACGCATAGTTTAGCTTGAAGAAAAGTTTTGTGTTGTGTTGTGTTGTGACCCATGTTCTGCCTTATTAACCAAGTCCCAACTAACAACTGCATTGCACTCGTTATCCAAAAAAGAATGAAAAACAATTGCATTGCACTTGCAGCGACCGCATACGAGTATGCTTACACGTCATCACACCACACCAGGGACAGGGAAAAGGAAAGGACCGCACGTGTGGAAATCTAGCACAGGACAGGAGAGAGCCACCTCAGCCTCCTCTCACTGACACGGCGGCCCCGCCAGGCTGAGGACAGTGAGACCCAACCCACTAGCCAGTGGCCACTGCTGGCTGCGTGCTTCCCCTGATCCCCTCGTCGCACAGGCGAAAGCGACGGCCCAGGAACCGTGGCCGCGAACGGAGACGACCGCGCCGACAGCCACGAGCTCTCCCTCGTCCCTCGTCCCTCTGCCCCCACCCCCAACCCCCGCGCCGCGGCCTCTTCCTCCGCCCCTGTCCGCGTCCGGTGCTCAGTCAGGGCCCCCCGCCTCAGCCCGCAGCCCCCTTGCGTCGCGCATTCGCGGGAGGTGGTTTCAGGTACGGTCTCGTTCCAATCCCTCCCAAGCTATTGCTCTAGTTCTAGCTGCCTGTGTCGTGTTGGATTGGTCTCCAGTTTCTTCAAATTTTCATTTTATCCCCCCACTTTACTTGGTAGCATAACTAGTATTTAGCATTTACTCCGTACCTTCTACAACTGCTGCCAAGTCCTTGATTTTTACTTTTCCTGTTATCCTTAGGATACATAATCGATAATCCTGTTGGCATTATGCTTGTTTAGTCGTTAAGGTTTAATTAATAATGTTTTCAACAATTGCTTGTCCCATACAGATTTTTCTCCTATGGTGTAATGACACAATGCGTTCTTGATCTGATATTCGTGAGAACTTAAGAAGTTACCTTTTTTTTTTCCTTTCTCAGGGATTATGGAATGCTTAACAACAAGTTTTGCAAGGTAGGCCATTCTGTTAGTCGTGTTGTTTAAATGATTCTTTGCCTGATTTTCAATTTTTGGGGTTTCCTTTACCTGATCTTAATTTGGTAAAATAGTATTTTCACACCTTGTTGGACGACATGCGCATTGAACCTGGTAATATAGTTCCATTTTTCTTTCCCCAACAATTCTAACATGTCATAATTTACTTTTTCTTGTTCTCAAGAAATGTGGGAAAAGAGTACAGCTTCATAGGTTCAAGTAAGTTGGTGTCTGAAAACCAATGGATTCCCAAAAGGATTTGCTGCTATGTCTCTAGTTCGACAACCTCCAGTCGATTCCGCAAGTTCACTAATATGGCATACCCCACGAGCCCAATTATTCGAAAAAGGTCACGCTGGAGATCCTTTGCTGCAAGTTTGAACTTAGAAGATGGCCCTGCACCCTCTGACTCGACGTCATCTTCATCAGAGCAGACTACTGACACTGATGGAACTACCAACGGTGATGCATCTGAAGATCTGCTTTCTCGAAAGCTTAGCTCTGATGAGGTATTTGCTTTTATTTCTGTGTTGTCTAGATGGACGTCTTCTATTCATTTTCTATTTGTGGAATTGGTTAATTGGAGGCTTTATATGCAGCATCTAACATAAGATAAAGATTCATCTCTATAATGCCTATGATAATGTGCATCTGTTTCCTGTTTGATACATTTAACTTAAAAAAAGTCATTAAAAATCAAGTCATTAGACCTGTGTCAGGTACCTGTTCAGTTAATGAAGAACCATTTAGATTAAGCTAATCTCTTTACAATCTTATTAACTAATGCAGTCCTTTCTAAATTACTGAGAAGGTAAGGGGAAAAAAGTTTGCTTGCAGCACTGATTTGTTTCTTGATTGGATTAAAGATTTGTAGCTTCAGTTGAATAAAGAACAGGTCCAGGATGTTGAATTTAATTTTTTTCCTTAGAAAATCATGAATCCTAATTTTCCTGCATCCCTTATTCTTTCTGTAATTTTGCAGTTAAAGGCTCTTTTGGCTGATTCGGAACGAAGTAAGCTTTTGAGAAGACTCAGTGAAGCAAATCAATATAATCGATTCCTCAAGAGACAGGTTATTTTGGTGTTCTCTTTCAGATAACACATCGTCACATATATGTCCATAGTGAACTATTTTCTACTTCTCCTAAATACTAAGCTACCGAAGGAATAATCAACAGCGGCTCAATTTCTTAATCTTTTGAAAATAGCATCTAGACATTTAATAAAAGGAAAATCAACTGTTCTGTCAAGTCATTGTGTTTGTAGTCATGAGGTGATTAGCGACATAAAGTGAATTAACAAAATAGGGGCTGTGGCAAACTAGGGAGAACACTGCCCAGGACTCCGAGTCCTGGACTTGAAATGCAACTCACATTAGTTGCTCACAAAAATATAGTGGTGAACAAAAAAGCCTGGCTGTAGCTGTTGGGAATAGCAAAAGTGACAAATAACTGACACAAGTAACTTTAGAAGGCCTTTTGCTTTGATCGATGTGCATGTCTACATGATTCTTGAAGCAGCTTGTTGCAAGAGCAAGGGTTTATCTTGGAAAATTTTGCAATTCATTTTATTCTACCTATACCTCAAACAATTCAATTTTTCCAGATGCGAAAAAAATTCAGAATACATTATAATTGAAATTACATTAGCTGCGACACAACTGTTTTGGTGAACTGAGGCTTATCATACATTTGAGATGTTTTTCTGTATCGAAAGGATATAGAGTAGTTGTTATGTCGAATTTGCAATGCTAACTTAATTTTATGTTCTGCAGTTGCAATTAAAGGATGATGCAGTTGTAAAGTTCAAAGGTGAACTTGCTGTTCTTGAACTAGAACTGCAGGTTAGCTCGTACAGTATTTTCTTGTTTAAAACTTTTGGTGACTGCACTTTGTTTTTAACTCTGTGTGCATCAAGATATATATTTGTACATATAATTTATTTGGGCCCTGTTTTGTGTCCTGCATATGTTTGAATGTTAGCAAAACTGCCATGTCCCTGCATATCCAAGAGAAAACCTAATTTTTGGGGCTGGTCAATCAACTTCCCTCATATTTGTGCATATAATAATTTTTTGGTTCTGTTTTGTGTCCTACATATGTTTGAATGTTAGCAAAACTGCCATGTCCCTGCTCATCCAAGAGAAAACCTACTTTTTTCGGCTGGTCAGTCAACTTCCCTCATTTCTTTAGATTCCATATGATACTTTGTGGGATAGAAGTATTTCTCATAAGGATATCAAACTTGAATAATACTTGCGGGTTGCCACTGGGGAGAGGATAATATCGTAATCTCCTGTATTTGTTGTCTTTACAACTGGGCCTAAAACTATATTTCCTTTCCTAGTTTTGTTCAAATTTTGTTTGGTGAGTATATTTTGGATGAGTACTGATGATTTTTTTTTTTTTTTTTACTCAAGCAAGTGTTTATGTTTTGTACACGTACTCTTTTCGTTGATGTCAACAGGCTCTGGTTGGCCTAGCTGAAGAGATTGCTAATTTTGATGTTCCGTTAGGGTCTAGGAGGATAAATGGAAAATATATTCAATCTCATCTTGTCTCCAGATTAGAAGGTAAGTGGCAGCAATGAGCATGCAATGCTTCAGGTTGAATCAATATTGTGAAAAATTGTGACATTGTATTTGCTCTCCTGCAGCTGTTCATGATAAGATTATGGAACAGATAAAGGATGTTGACTCTTTAAAGACCCAAGAAATTCCTGTCTACTGGGTTGGCATGGCTGAGGTAAACATTTGTTGACTTGTTATATGAGGAACAGAAGTTATTTTTACTGCAATATATAAATTATTTTCAGCTTCACATTACATTGTCATGTGTCTGCTATTGTCCCCATGGTCGTTTTCTTTAGTTCTTACATCTCTGTTGATGCATGTTTCCACACTAGAATGTGCAAATTATGGGTTCATTCGACGGGTGGTCCCAGGGTGAGGCAATGTCCATGGAGTATTCAGGTGACTATGCAAGATTCTCTGCGACTCTGAAGCTAAGACCTGGAAGGTTCGTTTTATCAGTTTTTCGATGCTGATCAGCTTGTTCTTCACGTAAATAAACTCGCTTTGTGCCCCCTGAAAGGTATGAGATCAAGTTTTTGGTTGATGGGGAATGGAGATTGTCACCTGAATATCCTACCGCTGGAGATGGAATGACGCAGAACAATATTCTTATTGTGGAGTAACAGAACTTTCTCATGTAGCATTTTAGTCATCCAAACAGCCGAAGTGTACCTTCATGCTTTTTTCCATCTGTAACATTATGCTACCATGTGGTTGCCTCGCAGAAATCAGTGTTTGTTGAAATGCAAGGCTCCAGCCTCCAGTTGCACTCATGTGGTCTTTATTGTGACAGTATTCTCCCTTCGTTTTTATATAGATGGCGAATAAATTAGCCTATCCTGAACGTCATGTGTTTAAAAATGGAGCGAATACTAGTGCTAGATCACAATGATTTGTTCTTTTCTATGCCCTAGACTAGATCTGTACTGTCTGAGACAACAAAAGCGTGAGATGCTCCTATTTAAGTATTTATGACTTGAAATTTTTGGACATAGGATGTACAGACATACACATCCCAGTAGTGAAAGCTTCTACAGATGGCCCTGCAGCTCTATTTCCTGTGACTACTCTGAGCTGCCACAGGAGCTCCCATGGACCTCAGCTACCTCCTGCACCATGAGCCTGACCACCGGCTGAGCCGTTCTGGAGCCAGACGATGTTGATGCGCCTGACAACGCCGGGACGACGTCGAGGCACTCCTGGAAGTCGGCGTCGCAGGACAAGAGCACCCACTCGTTGTCATCGTCCAGGTACTTGACGTCGAACTCGCCGGCCTCCAGCCCCAGCCTCATGGCCACCTCGCCCTTCACCGTCGCGACACCTGCAGAGCTCAGCACTCTGAACCTGACGATGTCCCCTCTGTAGCTCGCTTTGACGGTCACCACACTTGCGTCTCCGCCATGCGAAGGATTCTGCCATGTGGCCTCCTTCAAAGGCGGCGGTGGCGCTTGGCATGAGCCTTGAGAGGAGGCCACTCTCAGAGCACTTGACAGGCATGGCAAGGCAGGAGCACGGCGAGTAGCAGCCACCGCAGCTGGAGCTTGCTGAGAAGCAGCAGCAACAGGAGCAGGAGCAGAAGCAGCGGCCATGGCCTGTGATGAGCCTTGCACTGACTCAAAGACGCGCTTGATCTTGTCGAGGGAGCGGTTCGCCTTGGCGAGCCTGCGGAATGGCCACCTGGAGATGCCGTGCTGTCTGCAGATGCGTTTCATCGTTGTTGGACAGACTGCACAAGAAGAGAGGCATGTTATTGTTATCTGACTCATGATTCAGCATTCAATCATGAACACGGCTTTATGTCAAAATGTTCAGCAGCAATGTGCATTTTCGCATAAATGTAGATCGACAAGGAATTCATAGCTGCTCTTGACATGATCTTTCTTCCCTTACCGCCAAGGCTCTTGGCTGCATCTTTCAGGCTTCCAGAGAAGTAGCGCTGCAGTTCCTCCAAACTGACAGTTTTTTCGCCTTTCCTTTTCGCCGTCTTCTTGCCAGCTTGTGATCTTGGCTCCTCCCCACCATGGTGTTCGTCATGGTGCATCTTGAGTGCTTCAATGTCTGCAGTGGTACCCATATCTGCCACCAGACGTAGACCCTCCTCATCTGAATCCCTCTCATCTCCTCCATGATCGTTCAGCCCAAGCTCAGGGGCATCCGCCATGGTCGCTGGATCAGGCCGAAGCACGCACTCGCCGTCTGCAACGATGTCAAAAAGCAAATCCTGCAACCCGTTTATCACGACCGCCTTCAGATCGCCACTGCCAAACTGCTCCATGATGGCGGCCGCGACGGCGTCCGCTGCTGCCTTCTGCGCCGCACCGTCCCTGCAATCCGGAGGGAGGAAGAACTCTAGCACGCACTCATCCCAACCGCCGCCGCCGCCGCCGCCGCCGTCCATGTCCCTGGATGCGTCGTCGCCTCGCCGCAGCTGCGCGCACACGGCGAGGCAGCCGGCCAGGCCGCAGAACCGCGCGTGGTGCGCGAGCGGGTACGTGTCCATGGAGTACTTGGTGACATCGGCGCAGAAGCGGGGCCTGTGCGCCGTGGCCGCCTCCTCGACGAGCCCACCCCCCGGCCGGACCGCAGGTGGTGCTCGACGCAGGCCTCGTGGAAGCCGAGGAGGGTTGGGTCTGCGTCGGCGGCGAGGTAGAACGGCGTGCCGGCCGCCGTCAGGGAGACATGGTCCGTGCCGGCGCTGCAGCGTCTGCACCTGGCCCAGGCCTGCGCTAGTGGCAGCTTGTGAGCCTCCCCCACTTTGCTCAAGATGTCTGCGACCTCGGACATGGCCACTTGAGCCGCCACCTCATCGCCGTTGCAGACCTGGCTCGTGAGAAATTAACAGAACTGGATTGGATGAGTAGATGAACTTGCTATGGCATTCAATTTTGCTTAAATTTCATGTGACAGCATTCACATCGCACGCACCTCGGGTGCGGGGTGGCGGCAGATCTCGGAGCCTCTCAACGCCACTGCCTGCATTGCATTGGCATAGACAGTGAACACGAGTTCGTAAAGCAGGTGATATGATCAGAAGCTTCAAATGCCAAATGGATGAAATCGTGCCATTTCGATCGCTTTATTTGGTGGTTAAACGAACATTTCATGAAATAGGTGTATGCTGTTGTTACATCTGCAATAAGACTGGGAGATCGATGGGCAGATGAAGAGTTGGAGCAGAGGAGGTACCTGGAGCGCCTTGGAGAGGCTGTCGACCTCGGCGGCGAAGTGGAGCCTGGGCGAGGTGGTGACGAGTTCGAGCACGGCGAGGCAGGAGCCGGTGGCAGGGTCAAGGATGGGCAGCGCGAGCGCCGCCTGGATGTCGTAGATGAGCGCGTAGCTGATGCGCGCATACTCGCCGGTGCCGTAGTACTGCACGTTGGGCGTCCACTCGGGCTCCCCGGCATCGAACACCCGCCCCGGCAGGCCCCGCTCCCCGGGCGCGGCGGCGCCGCCGACGGGGAACGCGTGCGTGAGCGACACCGTCCGGTACTGGAACAGGCGGTGGCACCGCGGCGGCGGCAGCACGAACGGCTGGCCCCGGGTCGCCAGCACCCGCCGGTCCCCGTCCCGCGTCGGCGCCCACACCTGCACAAGCGCGCCGCCGTTGCCCCCGTCGCGCCCCGCCGCCGCGTCCTTGTAGATCCTCAGCGCCCGCGCGATCCGCTCCTTCACCGCGCCACCGACGGCCTCCTTGTTGTCCTGCACGCCGGCGACGGTACTCCCACCTGCACGCACGGATCCACCCACCGAAACAGCCGTAAGCAGGTGATCGGGAAGCCTGAGCTAAAGGCTAGAGCACCGCTCCGATCCTCACATGGGCTGTCGCTGCTCCCCCGAGCCTCGCCGTCGCCGTCGCTGTCGAGGAGGAGGTCGACGTCGAAGCGCTGGAGCACGCCGTCCATGCCGGCCTCCATCTCCATCACCACTCCAGCTTGGCTAGCTCCGCATGCAACGACGAGACGACGATCCGCGACGCGGCAAGCACAGCAATGTCGAGCCGCAGCTTCCCAAATCTCACCACTCCTCTCAATCAACAACAACAACTACTACTGCTACTACGCGCGTCCGTGGCAGGTCAGCGGTCGGCGGCTGCTTGTTTATTGGCAAGTGGCGCCAGGTGGCGGACACAGATTGGTGGGCCGCGCTGGGATCCATGGAATATTATGGCATCGTGGGGGGATGTGCCGATGGAGGGATTGGGTTTGGATCGGGCTTGGGTTTAATAATCCGTGGGCGATTAAATAAGGTTATCTTCATGAGCTGTGAACTTCTAATTTGCACCTTCGATTAATCAAGCCTTAGAGGAAGTTATCACTTTTGTTAGTCTCAGTGGAGTCTTATCAGTGTTTCATGTCAGATAAGTGTTTTTTATGACATGGCAACATTTTTGATAAAAGAGAGAAGAAAATGAGTTTCATGAGTATGAAACACTCTTGTCACAATTACCAACTCTACATGAGATGAAATTAAATATCTATGAAACCGGACAAGAAGGAGTAGAAGGCATGATTTTGAATTATGTGATCTTCAATATCACACTTTCATCCCTAATTTTTCTTATAATATACTCCTACGTTATGATATTTCTCAGAGAAAATATGTAAAACTTATAAACTTTGACCAAGAGTTATTTAAATTACATACAAGTAAAATCTATTTTGTATGAATTTTTAGTTTTTACTGATCAAAATAAGTCTATTGTTTTTTGCACTACAAAATTTTCACATAGACTATTTATTGGTTAAAGAAAATAAAGTTTACTTTGAAATGTGTGCTCCCTCAATCCACAAAAAGAATGCAACTATAAGATCCGTGCCAATCAAATTAGCTTAACTTTGACTGGGATTAACATATGCATCTAAAAAATTATTATGAAAATATATTTTATAACTTTCTAGTGATATTTATTTTGTATCATGAATGTTAGTATTTTTTTTTTATAAATTTAGTTGAAGTTTAAATTATAACTTCAACAAAATAAGAATTATATTCTTTTATGGATGGAGGAAATACATGTCTTATATATTTCAGATTTTCAGGATACATGGACTGCTGATGTTTGACCGGTCTTTTTCTTTCATCATATTTGAAAGCATCTCTCTTTTCTTGAAGATTCGGTGGCAATGGAGACGGAGGGCGTGTAATTAGCCCGCCAAGTTTGCCCAGGGCGTGTTTGTTGAACCCTCTGCTCAAGCCGTGTGATTAGCGTTTAGCGACCAAGTTTGGCCGTGTTGGAATTGGTTCATGCTCAAAGGAGCAAAGCATAGCAGGCGGTCAAGCACGTGATTCGTTTCCCTTTTTTTTTGCAAGCCGTGCCTGCCGCCTTTACCAATTCTCGTTGCCGACTATCCAGAAGACCACTAGCCAGCCACAGCCAAAGGCCCAAAGCTAACACGACCTCTAAATTCTAATGCACTTAACGAGTGACGGAGTGATCTATTTATTTTCTACAGTGCATTTTTATATAGATAGAGATGGCAATCCTGGAAACACCTTCTGATTCCGGTATTATCACAGGATTTTTCGAGTAGATTAGGGCTCTCTCCAGCACAATCATGAGTTTGATGGAAGAGAGAGAAAGTGAAGAAAGAGTATACTAGATGGAAGAGAGTAAGTTACTATGCTTAAAAAAACAAATCGAAATTGTAAGTCAATTGACGTATTTTATTTTATATAACCTTTTCTGGCTGGGCTTCTTTCCTAAACCTCTGTTTGTACTAAAAGCTAGATTATATTAGTTTATCATAACTGCATTTTCTTCTACATGCATAGCTTCTTTTTGGAAAAAAAAAAAAAGTCATTTTGCATAGCTTCTCTATACCAAACAAGAACAAATATCTCTTTTTAATTAAAAAGCTAGCTCCTACGACTCAGATATCCGCAAAAGATGGGCTTCAAGGTTTAGTCGGTTTAGTTTAGCCATAGACTATGAAACCTACCTCCTCTCTCTTCTCTCTTCAAACATCTTGGAAACATCGCTCTACTCCCATCCATTTGAAAAAGTAGAAAAGCCAAAGTCCAAAAGTAGGGTCCAAGATGCTACAAAAATGTACTATATAAAACAACGTTTTTTTTTTTTAAAAAAAGTTTAGAATTCATCTATTTGGTTGCTGTTTTGCTTTTTGGTAGGATAAACTAATTAAATCAAACACAATTTTTAATAATTGGAAAGATGTTGGACCATATATAAATTCGTAAAACACAGAAATATGTATGACATAGGAGATCACGTGCTTTTTCTTAAGCATTGTCCTACAGATAAATTTTTAAAGTAGTAAATCTTTTTTTTATAATTATATGAGGTTGACGAGCTTAGAGCCAGCGCTAGATGCCTAGATCTGTTGTTGCTGGACAAATCCTGATGCATCTGCCGAATTGTAACTGCTCAGATGGCGAGATGTTTGTTCCTTGATTTGTATAGGTACGTAGGGGACATCACCGGATATCACAGTGATATCACTCTCTGGAATCCAGATGCATTGAACCCTGGTCGCTATGTGAAAGAGGAAAAGGAAGAAATCACTCTCTGGAATCCAGATACACGGCGTGCCTTTCTTTTTGGTCGCTATATATGTGAGAGAAGAGGAGAGAGAGCAAGGTGGCTGAATAGCTGGGCCACAAAGGAAACGACGTGCCTTTCTTTTTTCTAGCCCAGACCGCTCAACTGAATAGTTACTACTAAATGGGCCAGGTTCGGCTCATGAAGCCCATACGGAATGTTCCTTCTATATAGGATTTGGGCTTATGCCAGTGTCTAAAAAAAAAATTCTGTTTGAATTAAAAAAAATGTTTAGTTCTGCTGTACAAATGTGCAAAATTGATGTTTCTCCAAAAACAATTGCAAAACTGATCTTACAAAAAATAAAAGTACAAAACTAGATTACAAGAAAAAAAAATAGCGCATCGTGTAGTGGACTGTTTACTGTTTGTAGGCTGCAACAATAAGGCCAAAAAAGTTGAGTTTTTTTTTTAACGAAATAAGAGGGAAAATAAACAAAAAATAGGCCAAGTGTGATGTGTGAGGAGACATAAAGGTCCCACCAAGCTCGTCATACGCAAACGCAACCGCGCATTATCTGATTTCGTCTCCAATGGTTCACTTCATCACTTGCAACGCCGAGCAGTCCAACGGTAGGTCACCAGCCGGGAACTCCACCGCTTTGAGCTCGGATTGTGTCACACTTCATCGCCCTGCTCAGTTATCCGCTGATCAGGATCATTAGACCCATATCAATATACCATGGTTTACTCCATGCCGGAGAAGGGAAAATCTTGCCAGGTGCAGTGAAGTGTGGTCAGTGACGATGACACTGATTTAGTTTTATTTGCTCCACAAGCTCACAGCTCCTGGGCTGCCAGCTCATACCTCCATCCATCTCGGCAACCACAGGAAGAAGAAGACGATGCTCACATATATTGGCTACCTGCTGGGCTACGTGATCGACCGCCATTGCTGTTGTTGTGCCTTCTCGCCGCCTTCGTCCTCGAGCGTCTTCTGTGAATCCACACCCAATGCGAAGCGGAACGACACGCTTGCTCGGAGTAGCCGCCGCCGTGTTCGCATGGCTGGCTTCCTGCTCGCACGCGTTCCCCTTCCCCATCCCCTTTCTCGAGCCCTACACGAACCAGAAGGACGGTGAGAGGAGCCTCCATGCTCGATCGATCGCCGCCTCTATCTCTGATGATCCGAGCTTTCTCTGCTCTGCCCACAGTATATGCATCTTTCAGACTGCATTGCAGAGCCTAATTAAGTTATGTCATTTTTCCTTTTTTTTTTGGTGGTAATCCATGCAGTTGATGCCATCAACGACCTGTACGCGGCGCTGGGTTCGCCGGACCTCGACGGCTGGACGGACGCCGGAGGAGACCCCTGCAGGGAGGCTTGGCAGGGGGTGCGCTGCGACGGCCCCAACGTGACCGCAATGTAAGGCTTCACCGCTGCAGGCGGCTCTGTCGATCTCCATTGGCACTGCTCTGCTCTGCAAGTCTGCAGCCAACGAGATTCGTGTGCAGTTCACTGATGTGTCATGTGTGTCGACCTGGCTGACAGAGACCTCCGAGGTGCAGGCCTGGGAGGGAAGCTGAGCCAAACTCTTGGACATTTCACTGCCATTACAAGACTGTGAGTGTGAGCATTCAAATTTCAAGGAGTGTGCTAGTTCTTCTTTTCTTTTCTCTGATCGTCTTGTGATCGTCGATCGCCACTGGCGTGCACAGAGACCTAAGCAACAACCAAATCGGCGGCACGCTGCCACAGAGCTTACCACCTGCGCTGGCACGGCTGTGAGTGAGAGAGAACCAACTCTGAATTTATCCTCTTCTCTTCAGAATCAGAAGCACACCCATGGGGTGTGGTGTAGCTCAATCTCTAATTCCCAATGATGGTTTTGCTCCTTCATCCTGCTTTGCAGAGATGTCTCTTCAAATAGCCTCAGTGGAGAATTTCCGGGTTCGATGGCAAAGCTAAGCTCACTGTCAACACTGTGAGTACCATCCTTGTACGGGGCTTTGCTTTTTTTGGCTGGCTGTGCCTAAAGTGATTTTTTCTTCTTTTGAATTTGCTATATTTCAAGCGTCTGAATTTTCAGGAAACCATCTTAGATAATCAACTGGTATAATTAAAAGCACAACTCATGGGAGACATTCTTAAAAAAAAAAAAATCTAAAATAGCCAAACAATGACAAAATTACGTGTTGCCCGAACAACCACAAAAATTCAGATACCTAAAGAAGTGTCTTTTGTTCCTGAATTTGCTTTTTATTCCTGAAATTTCTGTGTATGTGCACCTTGTATAGGCATGTGCAGAACAATCAGCTGACTGGGACACTCGACGTGCTTGAAGATCTTCCCCTGACAGATCTGTAATTTCTTCGTCATACTCACACTCAAACACTCGCACTCAAACCCTTCTAGTTCCTTGCTGTAAAACAAATACTACTCCCTGACATTTTTATAACTATCTTTAACAATTCTTACTGCATTTCTCACCTAATCTTCATCCTCACCGATTCTTTTTCAACGTTTGCAGGAACGTGGAGAACAATCAGTTCTCTGGACCAATCCCAGACAAGCTGCTCTCAGTCCCCAAATTCCTGTAAGGCTGATGAGCCATCATCATTCACTTCAACTCTTCTCTTCTCAAGCACATAGCTGTAGGTCACTTCATTGCCAGTCTGACTGACTGCAAAAACGTTGCTGCTTGATTCTTTTGTAGACGAAATGGCAACCACTTCACCGTACCACCGATCCCCGGGTCCTCCCCAACTCCGGCGACTCCGCCGCCGCCTCGGGTCCCTCCAGGCCATGTGCCACTACCAGCTGCACCAGAAGAGCCTCCAGTCCTCTCTGGCTCACACCCACCTGTATATGTGATTCCAGCTCCTCCACAAGACACCCCTCCGACTCCGAGCAGACACAAGGGCAGGGTGTCGCCGGCGAAAGCTGCCGGGTTCAGCATCCTCGCCGCCGGTTCGCTGAGCGTCGCCGTAGTTGCCATCCTGTTCACGGCGTCGAAACGGCGCAGGGAGAGGTCTCTTCGTGTAGGGCACCTGAGAGGAGCTGAGATGAGCACGCCGACCTCAGTGAAGGAGCCTCCTACACTACGTGCAGGTGCCAAACCAGAGAAAGACAAAGACCATCATCGTTCAGGTACACGGAAGGACATAACTGTCATTTCACAACATTTGTACATTCTGAGTTGATTTTTTTTTTTTTTTTTTTGACTTTTGGGTAATTTGCTATCGCTGAATTAAGCTGCTGAGGAGAACATGGAACGGACCCAGAGAGATTATTATGTCAAGGCAGAAGCAGGATCATCTTTCAAGAACAGCAGCAGCACCGGGAGCATCCTGTCAGATAAGAAGAATGTTCAGGGCGGTTCAGAAGGCCAGCAGGCACTGCAACCGCAACTCCCGTTCACGCTCTTCACCGTCGCATCGTTGCAGCAATACACCAACGGTTTCAGCGACCAGGATCTGATGAGGGATACCTGCTTCGGCAAGATCTATCCAGCAAATCACCCAACAGGAAGCAAGGTAGAGCAACCCTGCAAGAACGCCAATTCTTCAGTGAAACCTCCTCAACCATCTCCTTCTGTGCTGTTGTTCTGTAGCTTTCAGTGCTGAAGCTCGACGGCGACGCGGCGGCGAGAACGCCGGTGGCTGAGTTCCTGAAGGCCGTCCATGGCGTCGCCGGGCTCCGGCACCCCAACGTGGAGGAACTCGTGGGCTGCTGCGTGGAGCACGGGCAGAGGCTGCTCGTCTACAAGCACTTCAGCGACCGCACTCTGGATGACATGCTGCGTCTCGAGCACGCGGCGTCGGCTGAAGCTGGAGACACCCTTAGCTGGGATGCTCGGATTGCTGTGGCGCTTGAAGCCGCGAAAGCACTGGAGTACGCCACCATGGACTGGACACATTCTGCTTTCGTTGTTGAATCGAATCCAAGCTAGTGTAGCTGTTACTGAATGCGTGAACAAAATCCAAGCTAGTGTTTTTGCTGATGAGTCTGTACATGTTTGTGCCTGGTGTGCTTTGCAATGCAAGGTATCTTCATGAGGGGGCCGGGAAGACGGTGGTCCACCGGCATTTCAGGCCTGAGCACGTCCTGATCGACGGCGAGCTCAGGGTGTCCGTCTCCGGATGCGGCCTTGCTCCGTTCGTGCCTTTCAGGTAATAATATTCGGAACCTCAGAGTTTTTGAATTCGATTCCATCATGCGTGCGATGCAAGTGTGTGTTTTTCTGCTCGGCTTCTTCAGCTGTCGGAATACTGCGGCGTGACAATGAGCTACGAGCCGCCGGAAGCGGCCGCCGGCGGCGGCGGCGCGTGGACGCCCAAGGGCGACGTGTACAGCTTCGGCGTCGTGATGCTGCAGCTCCTCACCGGGCGCAGGCCGTACGACGGCTCGCGGGCGCGGGGGGAGGCACCTGGTGCCGTGGGCGAGCGCGCGGCTGTACGACCTCGCCGCGCTGGGGAAGATGGCCGACCCGCGCCTCGCCGCGGTGCCGCCGCCGGTCAGGTCGCTGTCGCGCTTCGCCGACATCATCAGCCGGTGCATACAGGTGAGTACCAATTCATCGTCGGTGCACTGACCGCGACGACGCGCGACGTGAGCTTGATTCGTCTGCTTGACTGCTTGGCGTGGCGTGGCGTGGCGTTGGCAGCAAGAGGCAGAGTTCCGGCCTGCCATGTCGCAGGTGGCGCAGGACCTGCGGCGCGCTCTGGAGGACGCGCGCGCGGGGACGGGGACGAGGACGGGGAGCGGCGGCGCTGCACAAGCTTAGCTCGTGCTCGCGCATGGAACGGGACGGAGGTGCGCGGCGTGCTCGGAACGACCGATGCAGCAAAGTCCGGCAGTTAACTGAAGCCATGCGACTATATACGTGCTTGTAACCATGTAAATTGGATTGTGTAATTCACTTTTCTTTCTTCTTGTACAAAGAAAATGATGAAGTTATAGGACAGGTACATCAGCAAAATTGATCGTCCTGAGTTTGCTGAGCATGCGTTGCACCACAGAACATGTCTCACTCAACCTGAGCAGCTGTGTCAAATTTAGAAATTAAATTCAGGTGAACACCATAATAGACGGATCTACATAAAATGTTACAAATGATATTATTCCTTAGAACCTCTAGCGCAAGTTAAGCCTTTTTATCCTAATAGAATTATAAAAGGAGGTTCTAAAGAATATTCATTATAACGTTTTAGAGAAATAAAATGGTCTTTTTATCTTCCGATGCCTCATTGTCACAACATCAAGTTTGATACAAAGAAAACCAATAAAATTATCATGTCAATTTCAATTTTAATTGCCAAATCTTAAAGCCATGTTTGATTAGTGCCCTCCCTTAAGAAGACGGGAGTGGGCAAGGAGAATATTTTAAGTCTATATAGTAAGCGTGTTTGGTCTACCGGTCACCATATACCGGCTCCGCATGGACTCGTCCGATGATTTTTGATAAATCGTCTTGTTCGTTTGTTTTATCAGTTGAGATTATTAACCGTTTGAATAATATTTTTCTCTTAAAAAATTAACTAGTTTGTCTTATCAACCGACTTATGAAATATGTTAGCCTATAGTTATTGCTACACAAAGTGGGCTGATGACTGACCATGTCATGCCATGTTATTTAAACCAAACAGCCATATACTCCCTCTGTCCTAGATTTATTGTCGCCCTAGCCTTTGCCATCGGTTCAGCCAAAGAAAATTTGAATCCGGCACACAAAATCGTCGGGTGCATTCAATGAGAGATGAATGTAGATGGTTCATCCAAGTGCCGAAACGATAATAATAACGGGACGGAGGAAGTGTGTGTGTATATATATATATATATATATATATATATATATATATATATATATATATATATATATATATAAAGTACGGACGTAGGTTCGAATCATTCCTAGATTGGTTGGTGTTGCAAACCAAACGCGATGGCAATCTTCCTCTTTGATTTTTCTCTTTCCTATCAAACCAAACAAAGTCATAGATAAGTTAGGCAAAGTTGCGAGATATATTCGGGGTGGGTGATATAAGTCAGCTATTTTTTTAGTGTGAGAGAAAAAAATACTATTCAAATGGTGATAGATCCGGCTAATAAAATAAGTGAACAACATCATCGGCATTGCAAGCGAGGAATTATCTAGTGCAAACTAACTTTCCGTGAAAACCCATGCAAAACAACAAAGAAAAATGTCGTCTAAATTTACCAAAAAAAATCACACATATCGATGATATGATGATACACAACCTTGTAAAATGTCTTGTCCAAACTCGATTTCGACCGTGAGATATAAAAATAATAAATTTCTAAAAATAATAAATTTCTAATAAATTATCCGGACGACTTTTTCGGCTTGAAATTTGTTATTTTTATATCTCACAAACAAAGTCGAGCTAGGACAAGATATTTTACAAGGTTGTGTATTATCATATTATTTACATGTGTGATTTTTTTTTTGATGAATTTAGATAATTTTTTTATCAAGGTTTACATGAATTTTTATGGGAAGTTAATTTGCACTAGATAATGCTCCCTTGCAAGTATTTAGGCCTTGTTTAGATGGGGAGAGGAGAGAGATTGAAAAGTCCTCAGAAGACTTCGTTTTTATTTGGTAAATATTGTCCAATCGTGGCCCAACTAGGCTCAAAAAGATTCGCCTCGTGATTTACAACCCAACTATGCAATTAGTTATTTTTTTTTATTTATATTTAATACTCTTTACATGCGGTAAACAATTTGTGAGAGGAGAGAGATTGAAAAGTCCTGTAGCATTTCGTTTGTTTGTGGTAAATATTGTCCAATCGTGGCCCAACTAGGCTCAAAAGATTCGTCTCGTGATTTATAACCAAACTGTGCAATTAGTTATTTTTTTATTTATATTTAATGCTCTTTACATACGGGTACAAATTGATGTGATGGAGAGAGAGTATAAAAACTTGCAAATCCAATGTGCATCTAAACAAGGCCTTATTAAACTTTCACCCAACCAAAACTACGTTCAAAAGAAAAAGTTGCAGGACATCAACGGGATCCGCATCCCATCAGGACGGCCCGAATCCCAAAGCACCTGGCGGTTCAATTGCGACGGGTGAGATCGGATCTCCGCGGACCGAGTGACCGACAGGCCGTACGAGTCTTCGTTTCCGGCCCCCTTCCATCCTCCTTCCACGGGTGAAGAGGAGCGACCGAGCGAGGACACCAGAGACCCCTGTTCAATTCCCAAATCTGAAATGGTGATCTGCGACGAGATCTGAGAGCGAGAGAGCGCAGAGGCTCACCGTCCCCTCCCCGCTTTCCTCACGGCGGCAGCAGCCTTCCACGCGATGGCGTCCTCCGTGGCGCCGCCGGCCTCGCCGTCGTCGCGATCGCACGGCAATGCGGCGGGCGCCAGCAGCAGCGCCACGGCGATGATGCTCCCGGGCCCGCCGGGGCGCGGCAACGGCGGCTGCATCGACCTCAGCCCCACGGGCCTCCTGGCGCACGGCGCCGGGAGCAGCGTCGTCGTGTCCGACCCGCGCTCCATGCAGCTCCTCTGCGTGCTCCCCATGCCCTCCGCCTCGCTCGCCTCCTTCGTCACCGCCGTCCGCTGGGCGCCCCCGCCACGCCCTCCCTCGACGACGACGACGACGACCGCCGCCCGCTCCGCCTCGCCGCGGGGGACCGCCACGGCCGCATCGCCGTCTGGGACGCCCGCGCGCGGGCCGTGCTCCACTGGCTCAACCTCGACGAGGCGCGCAGCGTCGCGCCGGGCTCCGGCGGTGGGGTGCAGGACCTCTGCTGGGTCCACCACGGCTCCGGCTGGCTCCTCGCCTCCATCCACGGGCCCTCGCTGCTCTGCATCTGGGAGACGTCCAATAACCCCCGCGTCCTCTGGATGTTCGACGCGGCGCCCGAGTACCTCTCCTGCCTCCGCCGCGACCCCTTCGACGCCAGGCACCTCTGCGCCATCGGCCTCCGCGGCTTCCTCCTCTCCGCCATTCCCAGGCAGGACTCCGACATCTCGCTGCAGGAGCACCGGGTGAACTGTGGTGCAGGGGATGTCGCCGACCTGCAGAGGCTGGAGAAGGAGATAGCGGCACCTGCACCTGCCCCGGCTCTCGCGGCCTTCCCGTTCTTTGCCACGAGAATGTGCTTCTCCCCGCTGTGGAGGCAGATCCTCTTCATCGCCTTCCCGCGGGAGCTCATCGTCTTCGACCTCAGCTACAGCACTGCGCTTTCCGTTACTCCATTGCCCAGAGGGTTTGGCAAGTTTTCGGATGTTATGGCCGATCCTGATCTCGACATCCTCTATTGCACTCATCTCGACGGCAAGTTGAGCATCTGGAGGCGTAAGGAGTGAGTCTGCAGTCCTACTATTTTTTGTGGGTAGTGTTGGGTTAAAGTTCAACAAAACACACGCACATAAATTAGAGCTTACTGAATTCCCAAAGTGTGATGATAGACATTTCTTGTTTGCATTTGAGCTGTAAAAAAACGTTGTCTGGATGCAGAGAGAAAAGACAACAGGATTCAATGCAACAAGTAGTAAACACTACACGCTAAACCTCAGTAGTGTGCTGACAAAAATTGGAACATTTAGAAATGAATTTACAGTCAGTTCGTATACACACACTACTCAGTAAGGAAAAGCTTTTCCTTTTCCATCAAAATGAGCCCCATTAAATGGAAAGACATATGGTTCTAGAAACCACACATTTTATGCATCTTGGCCATTACTCTATGTATGTTTCCTTGAGAGCAATACCGTCTGTACATTGTCATTTGTGTCTTAACAATTCTATGCACCAACATATGTATAGTTTCAGTATACCCGTATGTGTACTACATGCTAGCAGTGCTGTTTTCAAATATTTTGATTTTCTCCTTTAATGTTTGGTTGCAGGGGTGAACAAGTGCATTTATTATGTGCTGTGGAAGAGCTCATGCCTTCAATTGGTACTGTTGTTCCTTCTCCGGCTGTTCTTGCAGCTACAATATGGCAGTCAGAGTCTATTTTCCGAAATATTGGCAAAGAATGTCAGGATTTAGCACAAACATATTCTTTCATGACTGATACAAGTTCAGACCAGAATGCTCATCAAGGGACTATGACATATCTAACGTCGATATCAGAAGATGGCAAGATCTGGTCGTGGCTTTTGAAATTTGACAAGTCTGCACTTCCTAGCAAAGCTAATCTAGGTGCGAATCTACGTGTTCATTCCAGTGCAAATGGAATTATCTATTCAATTGTTAAACCTACTAATGTTTCCGTTTCTGTCACTAATATTGGGAAGGAACCAGGTAGACCGAGCCATAGCAATGCAGCAACTGCCAACACATGCTCCAGTAGATCTGATTTTACTATAAAGGTTACAGCATGAAACTATTTCTCTTTGTTTTCATTAATAGAAAATTGCCATGATTAAGAAGTAGGATCAATAGTCCAGTGGGTATCACAAGGGTAATGATTAATGAATACCCTTATGCCAGGGCCTTGATGTATCTGTTTAGTTATTATTTAAGGCCTTGTTTGGTGGATCTCTGGCCGGCTCTGGTACCTCTGTGCACCGTGTTTAGAGCCTGTGAAGCCACTATTTTTGGCTTCACCAGCTCTGGCTCCTTTGGCACTGTGGCAAGGAGCTGGAGCTGTGCCAAACAGAGCCTAAATGTTGGCCTTGTGTACTTCTAGTGTCTATACCCTCCTGTGTTATGTCCTACTCTACTTTGCTCATATTCATTATGCTCTGCAGATTAATTTGATGGGTCAGCTTCATCTTTTGTCATCTACTGTGACTACACTAGCAGTGCCATCCCCTTCATTGCTTGCCACAGTAGCTCGTATGTCTTTCATAGCCATAATACCCCTTGCTTTATGTTCTGAATTATTTCTATCAAATTTCACACATCCAAATATTTCCTATCTGAAGGTGGTGGAAACAATCCTGCTCCAGCAGTGCCACTTGTTGCTCTGGGGACTCAGAATGGAACTATTGAAGTTGTAGATGTTGTGGCCAATGCAGTTTCTGTCAGCTTTTCCGTTCATAGCAGCACAGTGAGGGGATTGAGATGGCTTGGAAACTCACGTCTTGTTTCATTCTCATATAATCAGGTGCATCCATGTTTTGATAGTTTTAACTCTTGTATATTGTGAATTGTGATTGCACTAAAGTGTTTCTGTAATTTGTCAATGGGACTGCTAGGTTACTCTTGGCAATCAAAACTATTATGATGTTTTTCCTTAATTTAGGTACCTGTTGGTTTCATTAAGTTTGCACTTGTGTTTCATCATTGCACTTGTGCCCCATCTGCCCGGCATCGATAGGGTGGCTTGTCTGGGGTCTGCCATGGGAAGCCAGAGCTACTGCTCTGCAACCATGCTTGGCAAAGATGACTCATGGCAGTTTTTTTGCTTTGCCGCATAACGTTGGTGGGTTAGCCATTCGGGTGTCCTGTTTCGTAGGCATCACGTGGTTTGGCTACCCTTTCTTGCAAAGTTCAGAAAGGCGCTGCTAGGCGCTCGCCTAGGCGTGCTTACGCGCTGGGTGGAAGGGTGCCGCCTCGCCTAAGGGGGTAAGCGGAGGGATAGGATAGGCGACGTCCCCCTAGATCCAGAGCCGCACTGCATAAGGGAGGAAGCCACGCTGCTAGATCCATTGTCGTGCGGTCTCCGTGTCGTTCCTCCACCTTCGGTCCTGCTCCTGCATCGTCGATGCACGTCCGTTTGAAGGGGAGGGGAAGGGAAGGGAGCAGGAGGCTTCGGGTTGTGGTGGCACCGGGAGCATGAGTGGCGCTGTCGCAGCATCGTGGTGGTGTGGGGAGCGCACGGGCTGGCGGTGCGACTGGCCTGGACTGCCCTCCACTGGAGAGAGAGAAAGAGCGAGACGAAGAGTGAGATGGAAGGGAAAGGAGCCCACGAGGTGTGCTCAGGGTGGCATAGAAGATAAGGATAGGACATTTTTATGATTTGGTCCCTTTTCTAAGAACTCCAAGAAATTTTCTTATTCTGATTCTCTTAACTAATCTTCTATGTCCATTGATCTTCTATTTTTTTCTTTTCTTTTAAGTATATATACATGGATTCTGCTAAAAAAATGTATATATATATACATGTATTAGCCACCGCCTAGAAAACGCTTTGAAACATCTAGGCTAGCATAGGCTCGCCTAGGCTCTAGGCTGTGGGGTGTAGCCTAGAAACCTCCTAGCGCCTTGCCAAACTTTGCTTTCTTGTACATCAGACATGTTCATAATTGAAAGGCTGAGCTCCTGCCATTTGTTTCCAAAAAAAAAACTCCATAAGTTCTTGTATAACTTATGGTTTTCGGTGTGTCGGCATGCTACTTCTCTCATTGTTTGCACACTTTGACTACTGCAGGCTAATGATAAAACTGGTGGATACAATAATAAGCTTGTTATTACATGCTTAAGAAGTGGACTAAATCGCTCATTCCGTGTGCTCCAAAAGCCTGAACGTGCACCAATTAGAGCATTGAGGGCTTCTTCCTCTGGACGGTCAGCTATATGTTTCTAAACTATGCATATGTACCAGTACTATGTTTGTTCTGTTTTCTCAAGCATAATATTCTTTTTCAGGTACCTTCTGATTCTTTTTCGTGATGCTCCTGTTGAAGTTTGGGCTATGACAAAGAACCCCATGATGGTACTACTTCCTTTGCCTGTATTTATGCAATTATGGAAAGAAATGACTGTTGACAGTTGGGATGAAAATTTTATGAATTTGATCTAAGAAAAAGCAAAGCCTTATGTTACCGTATTGACTGTTGCAATGAGCAATTGATTTGTGCTAAACGCTGTTCTTGAAGTTGACAATGGGAATCAAAAGTTAGTTTAGCCGAAATACAAGTTCAGCTACTGTATGCCAGAAAGAAGGCTTGAGTTATAGTTATTAGTTACTCTCTTAAAAAGGCCTCCCTTTTGTTGTGTCATATTATATGTGCAAATCAGTTCTTTCAGTTAGCGAAAGATGCAGAAGCATGGTATTCATGATTGTTCTGCACTTGTAGCTTAGGTCCTTGGCGCTTCCATTTACAGTATTAGAGTGGACACTGCCAGCTGTACCTCGGCCAGGTCAAAATGCATCATCTAAGCAGTCTTCAACCTCCAAGGAACGATCAGCAGGTGTAATTCTCATTCACTAGCAAAATTATATAAACTGGATAGATTGCCTTAATCAGTTTATTGTTAATGAGAAATTCTTCAACTCTTATCATGATCTTTTTTGACCAAACATTCACCGACTATACTGTTAGATGACATGATCTTTTTTTGTTTGCAGAGGCTTCTGGTGCAGAAAATTCTGATGAAACATGTGAAAGTTTTGCTTTTGCATTAGTCAATGGTGCTCTTGGTGTGTTTGAAGTGCACGGGCGGCGAATAAGAGATTTTAGGTACTCCAGTTGCTGTCCTTGTAGCTTTCATTAATTAAAGTAGAATCAAATGCAGTTTTTGTCAGAAGACATACAATATCCATTTTCTCAAGCATGTGTCATTGGATATGCACCATCTGGTTTATAGTCATCAACTTTGTTCCATAGAGCATTAGCATCGGTACATCACTCTATTCAATAGACATGATATGTATTATCAGCTCAGACTGTAAACACAGTATGTATTACCAGGTTCAGAACAGTACACAGCTCTTATGTATGTGGGAAAAAGAATTGATATGCCTGTGGCTACCTCTAGTCGTTTAATTTAGCAAGCAGAAAATGTTCTCTTTTTTTTTTCTTTTCTGTTTAGTTCCCACTTTTAATGCAGGAAAAAAGAAACAGGGCATTTGATTATTGTATGTGTATATATTGATTGCAAGTGATAAAATCATGCACTGTGCTGGTATTTGCCTAAATGATGCCTATTCCCTTGGCTTCATTAAGCCAGGTGGGAGATGCTTGGCGCATTTAGGAATAAGACAAGAAAACATGGTTAGCTTTGGTATTTGAGGAATGACAGGAACTAAAAAGCTAATGATTATCATTTTGTGATTTCAGACTTGAGACTGAGTGTAACTATGAAATTTAACGTAGCAAGACTGCAAATGAAGCATTTGGACTTTCTGCTTATATGCATTCTGCAGTTTAATTTAAGCTAAACATTATCATCATCATCATATTGTAATGCACATGGCCTTCATTTCTGTTTTGCAGGCCAAAGTGGCCCTCATCATCATTTGCATCTTCAGATGGTTTGGTTACTGCTATGGCTTATCGCCTTCCCCATGTTGTATGTGTATTTTAGCATTGTGTTTCTTTTATAAGGTCCATACATCCATTTCCAATATTTTTTATCTGCAAGGCAGGTTATCTTGGGACACTCTGATGAGATGCTATTATCTTATAGGTAATGGGGGATCGATCAGGCAACATTAGATGGTGGGATGTTACAACAGGCCTTTCTTCTTCTTTTAGCACTCACAGGGAAGGCATCAGGAGGATAAAGTTTTCTCCTGTTGTTCATGGTGATCGAAGCAGAGGGCGCATCGCTGTGCTTTTCTATGATAATACATTTTCGATATTTGACCTGGTAAGTATTATCTTCAGTTCTTCTAGGTCTTGGGCATATTCCCCGTGGTGTGTGGTTTTCCATTATTGGATTTCAGTGTTTGATTCAATCATTCTAAATGATGTTATGTCGATCACCCTGTTGCATATATTTTCGATACTGATGTATAGCATCCACTTGTAAAAAAAAGTTTGGTTGCGTAGGACTGCCCTAATATTGTTTTATAAGATGATGCTTGTTTGCATTCTTCTTACATCCTTATTTCTCAATGTAATTCATGCATGATTTATTCTTTGTTTCCAATATTGCTGTTCTTTTATGTTTCAGCAGGAATATGCAACTGTCTCATGGTACTGATTTCATGAACTATGTTTTAGGATAGTCCAGACCCCTTGGCAAATGCCCTTCTTCAGCCGCAATCTCCTGGTACCCTTGTTTTGGAGCTTGATTGGTTGTCAACCCGGACAAGGAAGGATGAGCCACTTATGTTATGCATTGCCGGAGCTGATAGTAGCTTCCGACTGATTGAGGTTAACATGTATGTCATTTTAATCATGCATGTAATAGTTCTAATTCCAATGTAGAGTTACTCTGTTTATTTTTTTTTAGGTTTAAATACGTTCCTGTACTGGAACTCCATTTGATATCTATAAATGAAACTTGACCTGTTAAGGTGTGTTATTATTTATTAATGCATCTATAAGACAATCACCTCCTGCAGCATGCTTATGAGTTCAAAGAAGGAAGATATGAATATGAGCTTGCTTCTTTAGCTCGCTGATTATATTATAATAATCTAGTTGTATTACACTGAGTTTGTTGAGCTGTATGCTGAATATAATCTTTCGTATTCGTTATTCTAAAGAGATTCCCAACATGTAACACTAAAAAAGAACTACATAAATGTAAGAATAATAGGACAAAGCTTTAAGCACTAAACTGAAGCAAATTAAGAAATTGATTCAAAGAAAATTTCTGGCCATTATATCTCGTCATAATTCACAAATATTATTGTCAACATGATAGGTCACTATGGTAGGAAAGTTATTTCTTTTCCACCTAATTCTCCCACCTGTTAATCCTTTACATCCTTTTTTTATATCTTATGTAACCATAAAATACTCTCTAACTTAAAAAACTGTTTGACACCATTCTTTGATGCTTGATGATCTATTTTCCCTTTTCCGAAAATTTACATGTGGAATGTTTTTATTTTCCTTTTTATTTCACCAGTGATACCAAGGGCAGTTTCATTTCAAAGCCAGTAGCTACAAAAGAGAGGTTTAGGCCAATGCCACTTTGTTTGCCAGTATTATTTCCAACAGCCCATGCTTTGGTAAGGTGCATATAATATTTAAAGATTTGTATTTTTATATTATTATTATTATGCATGAACTGGCGCATGGATATATTTGTAATTTGTTTATATTCTTCTCTTCACAAAGAGTGATTTTATAAATAATTCTACCAGTTATGAGTCACCTTGAAGAAATGTAAAGTTAGTAGATGCAGGGTTTTCCTCTTAGCAACTGTGCTCAAGTACGTATTTCATTAAGAGGGAAAGTAGCTGCAGGTTTTTCATGAATCATTATAATGATTAGTTTCTTTGAGTCATTGGCATGGCATTTTGTCCTTACAAAAGACCAAATTCTGAACCACAAACACTCAGCAATTTATGCCCTTTATGTGATCCTAGGCTCTGCGTATGATTCTGCAACTTGGGGTGAAGCCTTCTTGGTTTGAATGCAATAATAATGATAAATTAGCTGGGGACAGCTTTAAGGTAGCACCAGCATTTGGAGATCTTCGTAGTTACATGATTGAGACAACACTCCCTCCTATTGGTGATGCCGTTGTAGCAGAATTGCTCCTTAAAATATTGGAACCATACAGGAAGGATGGTATGTCAGCAACAACATAAATTTTTCCTCAGTAGATGATTTGGCATATTGACACTAGTTTTGTTGGATAGGTTGCATTCTTGATGATGGAAGAGCCAGATTATATTCAGCTATAGTGAACAAGGGAGCTTGTGCAAGGTTTGCATTTGCTGCTGCGATTTTTGGTGATTTCCAAGAAGCACTTTTCTGGCTACAGCTGCCTCAAGCTCTACGCCACTTCCTGGATAAATCATCAAGTAGATCAAGAGAGAAGATCTCAGAATCAAGTTTACATCCTGATTCTGGACAAGGCTCTACATTCAATCGGATAACTTCAAGAGAGAGATCTGCGTCTGGGAAGTTCACGAAAAAATGCTGTGGTAATCGTTCAATCTGATGCAGTGTAATCTGATGCACTAACACTGCATGAGTGCATGATTTTAACTCTATATGAATATGTCTATTCTCTTGAATTTAGAAGTTTAATCTTTGTGCAGAATTATGGGCAATTAAGCTCAATGGCATTTAAGCAGGAGCAACTGTGGTTCAATGCAAATGAAAGGATACCTTGGCATGACAAGCTCGATGGTGAAGAGGCTTTGCAAAAACGTGTTCATGAGTAAGAATCAATTATTTCAAACTTGTTCATCAGTAATATATATCATGGTAATCGCCTGTGCCACATGTTTATCATATCCTATGAACACAGGCTTGTCTCTCTTGGGAACTTAGAAACTGCGGTCTCACTGTTACTTTCAACGCCCCTGAAGGATCAAATTTTTATCCAAATGCATTAAGAGCAGTTGTGCTGTCATCTGCAGTCTCACAATCTTTGCATGAACTTGCAGTGAAGGTGAGCAGCTTTAAGATAAACATTCTTCAGTACAGTTTTTTAGGACTACACAGTGTATAACTCTGATCACTATTAGGGGGCAAGCACGTTAAAGGTCAATAAATTTGCATGCTTATTTATCTTTGTTAGAAAAGAAGGGTGTTTTGTATGCACTATGCATGGCAATCAAATCTTTTTGAATTTTGATATGGGTCTATTCAAATTTATTGATATTTGCAAGAAACTAATAGCATAGGAATGATTGCTAACTCTTTTACATATTAATATATTTATTAAACCCCTACTGTATTCCCCTGAAAAACATGAAATCAATTTAAGTTAAATAATATATTTCTCATACACTCAGAATTATAAACTGGAATAGACCTTAAAGGTTAAAGCTCAAGCCTCAAAGGGAATAATAGAATGCATTGTTCATTTCCCAATTGTAGGATGCAAACATTGCAGTGCCAGTTGTTTTCTCAATGGCAAATGCAAACACTAAGTATTTCTACAGTGTATCCATCAACATAAAATAAACATAAGTGCTTTACACCACACTAGCATCCTTGACCCACATTAACTCTTAATCGGTTAATCATTCATACCTTTTGTGTTATATTAACTCTTAGTCTGTTAGGATCTCATTTTTTATAAATGTCATGGTTATAGCTATTTTTGTGCAGAGGGTGCTCTTTTCTAAGTTATGGTCTTATGTAGGTTGTTGCAGCCAATATGGTTAGAACGGACAAATCGCTATCTGGCACGCATCTTCTCTGTGCTGTTGGAAGATATCAGGAAGCATGTTCACAGGTACTATTCTTATGTTTGGCTTTGGCTTAATCAATCATGCTCTTCTCTCTCTCTCTTTTTTTTTTCCTCGAACACGCAAGAGAGTCAAGCTCTTTTCTCTTCCATACTCCATATTAAATTTCTTACATTATATGAGCATGTTCTTGGAGTCAATTAGTTATCTAAGTAACTCTGTTTAAGGCTCTTTATGTCACTGTCGACTTCCTCTTTCAGTTGATGTATGCAATGGACGATCAGTATGATCTTGTGGGTTATTATCTAGTTATTTGATTTATTTATGTAATGGCAACGTGGCATATCATAGAACAGTAGAGTTGTACTCCCTCCGTTCCAAATTGTAAGCCGATTTGGCTTTTCTAGATAATCCTTCCGTTCCAAATTATAAGTCGCTTTGATTTTTTGGTTCATTCATTTTTGCTATGTATCTAGACACATTATTATATCTAGATACATAGCAAAATGGATGTACCAAAAAAAAAGTCAAAGCGACTTATAATTTGAAACGGAGGGAGTACATAGTTTTTGCTATGCACCTATATATACGTCTAAGACTATATGTCTTCAAAAGCTAATACGACTTACAATTTGGAACGGCTAGAGTATTTATTAAGTTTTGTAAGTCACGTGCAGATAAGCTATGTTTAATTATTTCACTGACACTCTAGTGCTGGAACTCTATTAAATCACTGCCATTCATATGTAAAACTGTGGTGGATAATTACAATTTTAACAATTATTAAGAAGACCTCGACTAGTGCAAATCTCTAGATGTAGCTTAAATGATGAGCTAGACGTGAAAAAGATGGTGGCTCGCTTTGAAAGATCAAATATGACCAAATAGCCTCCTCTTAGTTTGGTTGATGAAATATGTGTTAAATAATGAGCCATTATTTTCATTTTTTCAGTGATAGCTAGGATTTAGAGACAATAATAATCAATCTCTGTTTACAGAATGCTTCTTTTTTTTTTCAATTAATATTCCCTTCAAAGTTATAGCATTTCAAATTATTGTTTTTTATTATGACAATATTTGTTTTTTCTAAATTTTATTTGAGCATAACGTTCCAACCACATAACCTTTTGGTTCTGTTTCAGCTTCAAGATGCTGGGTGCTGGAATGATGCAGCTACTTTGGCCGCAACCCATTTGCATGGATCTGACTATGCAAGGTATAATTCAGCTATGCCAATTTATTATATCTGAAAGGATTAATATTTTGCTCCCTAAGTACTTACAAAAACCGCCTTGGTTTTGGCTTTTAATTTTCAACTTCTTTAATCAATATATTGCTTGGCCTATCCACCCATGGTTCTAATTTTGTGAGTCACAACCAAGTTGAATGGAATATGAAAGTAAATTTAGAAGCTGGTGGCATCAAGTTTATCATCTAGTCATCAGTGTAGCTAACATGATATTTGGTTGACATATTTTTTTCTTGTGCCAAACTGGAACCACAGACCAATGGGCCCACATATCCTTTTTGCAGCACTGGGTGAAAGCACAAATGTAGCTTGCTGTTTCCGAAGCCGGCCAGTAGTTAAAATAACCTTTTGCTTTGTAATTTGTACTAAAGGTGCTTGATTGTGCAGGGTACTGCAGAGGTGGGCTGATTATGTTCTTCGTGGTGAGCATAATATGTGGAGGTAAAAAATAACACTGAACAGCTAACAACAGGATTTGATTGCTTTTTCTCTCTCTTCGTGGTACTAACACAGTCAGTGGTTGCATCTTCTATAGAGCTCTTATCCTATACGTTGCTGCTGGAGCACTGCCAGAGGCTTTGGATACACTCCGCAGGAACCAGCGCCCAGATGTTGCAGCCATGTTCTTGCTAGCCTGCCATGAGACCTACTCACAAATCTTATCAGAATCAGAGCCCGAGGATGACACTTCTGGGTTAGCACTGATGCAGGAGCAGACCGAGAAGCTCCGGTTCCCTTCCAAGAATGTGGCCGACGAGGACCTGATTGCAGTCAGTGAGGTCTTCGGGCAGTACCAGCAGAAACTGGTTCATCTCTGCATGGATGCCGAACCAACGGCTGATTGAACCTTGCAGAGTTGCACGCCACGTCACATGCCCTGTGGTCTGATGTGCTCGCGTAATTGTATCGTCAGGGTCTACCTTTGGATTGTCCGTTGTTGAAACTTATTATCAACAGGTTGCAAGTTGCTTCCAAGTTTCTGCGAAGTCTTTTGTTTTCTCTGTTGGTACCAGACACGAGATTAGGACTGCTGATGTGGCAGAATCTGATGACAGGAGGCAGGAATAGGCATGCAGTGATGTATTGTAGATGGCATTGGTTGGCACTGTTTATATATAAGCATTTGTATTTGATATACAAAATATATAATTCTTTTTGTGCGAAGAGTGGGCAGCGAGCTTTTTGTGGCTGAGATGGGAATAGATGCTATCGAGGCAACAACCCATGATGCACTTACACCTGTACACCCATATCATTTTTTTTCTTCTAAAGATGGTTACTCCCTCCATCCCATGGAGTATGTCGCCCGGGAAGCGTGTTTGTGAGGGGGATACGGTTTTCCAACGACAAAGTCCATGGAACAGAGGGAGTATATGCTATGCATTGCTTCAGGCTTTGGAGCCATCGCTGTCATTGGATCAATCGTCCTTGCTGATCCGTGGAGACATTGTTTTGGAGGTTTGAAAGCTACGTTCTTGTCCCATTCAAGCCCTCAATGATTATGGATGATGGATAATGTGATTTATCTTTAAAACGTGAGATCCCTATTGATGTAGGCCCCAATCGTCCAAAGGCCAAAAACACAACTGGACATTAACGGTGCTGATAATGTTTTGGATAATGTGATTATCTCGTGAGAGTAAACATAGTAGGTAGAAAACCATGGCATTGTCTCGCTGATTTGATACATACACTGGCAGCTAGTAAAAACAAAGGGGTAAGGATAAAAGACAAGTACATTGTTACATGTTAATGATCTCATATTCCCATTTAATGTATTGCCGGGAAGTATTTTGTATGATATGGAGGAAAGAGAGAGGAAAGAAAAAAAAAGAGATCATTGTTTAAAAAAACTGCTTTAAGCTAAAATTTAGAACTATAAGACAATTATTAGTGTTGTATGAGTTGTTGTTATCATACAACTTAAACTTTATTTTTATATAAATATTAAAAAATTATGAGTTACTGTGAGAGGAGACAATTTAAAAGATAAAATATTATCTATAAAGTCATGTTAAAATTACATTTGCGCACTCGAGACCGTTATAAGACTGACAGTAATAAGCCCTCCTCAACTGTGAGAAAGGAGATCGAATGTCCCAGTTGTCAGCTGAGGAGAGAGAGAAGAAAGGAGCACGGAATCTGGCCTGTCCCGTCCCGTCCCGTCCCAGTGTCCCACTAGTCCTCCTCCACTTCCCCGTTTTGTTAAACCGGATAACACCTACATAAGCCGACGGATTAGCATCGCACCAACGACAACTTGGCTGTTTCCCCCCATTTGCTTCCTTCGCCTTTTGCTACACTGCGCGCCGCCCCCACCTGATCGCCGGAGCCGTCGCCTTCCTCCTCCTCCCCCCGCCGCCTCAGCGACCCTCATCAGGGAGAGACCCCGTCAAACTCGCGCGCGCAACACGCGGGTTGTTCCGCTTCCCGCTCCCCTTTCCCTAGGCTCAAGGCTCAAGGTGAGAGATTCATTCCCCCACCCCCCCCCCCCCCCTCCTCATGCCAGCTGGATCGAACGATTCCTGCTGCTCCGTTTCGTTGGCTATTATCCCGTTGCGGTCAATCGCCGTCCGCGGCTGTGCCGTTTTGTTTTTACACCTCGTTCTTTTGATAACTTAGGCTTTGGCGTCGCTCGCAGTCGCAGGGGGGAGATTTGGTTAGGGCAGGAGCAGGACGGCGTCAGGCATGCCGGGAGGGGAGGACGTCCGCAAGGTCTCGCGCCAGGACATACAGCTTGTGAGCGCCCCCCTTGATCCCTCCCTCCTGCATCTTTTTTTACTTGCTTTTTTCCCCCTATATGTATAATATTTGATAACCTGAATAGCTGAGAGGCTCGGTGAGAAGTAAATGGGCTCGATTAGGGTTACAAATGGTTGTGTTGTTGCCACAGTTGCATGCCCTCGTTTGGCCTCTGCTATCATACTAGGGTCATGCGCTAGTGCTGGGCCAGTCCCGGCTGGTCGTGATTCATGAACATGGAGCCAGAGGGGAGGAGCATCAGAGCAGGACCAGGGGGTTGTATTTGTATGGGACAGAAACAAGGGAGGAAGAGGCAACGGTGGATGGAGGGGAAAGGGGCGTGCATGGGCGAGAAAGGAGTGGGGAATTTATGGATGCTGCTACTTTTTGGTAGCTGTAATAATGATGTGTTTTACTAAAGGAGAAAACAAGCAATTCTTCACTTAAGAAATTAATTTCTGGTGGGGGAACATGTAGCTGTTGTGAGTTGTGACTGCACAATACTGCTGACCAAGTTGACCCATTGTCGGTGTCCTATGTCATAACTTCCACCTTCACTCTCATTTGGCCTCTAGCATTATCACATACATATCTGCCTTATGGTTCCTGAAATGTGCCTGCATCTATTTATCACATTCTATGCACAATTAACAAAGCCAATCTGTTTGTTTTTTTTTTTTTCTCTTAGCTGTGATTGAATTGTTTGTTCATCATGGTAGGACTTTATGCTAGTTTTCTTTTGCAGCAAGTACTTAAAGCAATAAGGTCTTACGGAAAAACTGTTTTACAGGTCCAGAATCTCATTGAACGTTGCCTTCAGCTATATATGAACCAGAAAGAAGTGGTGGACACCCTATCTTTCCAGGCAAAAATAGAACCTAGTTTCACTGAACTTGGTAATTCTTTTCTATTCTATTACTAGAAGTGACTTCCCTGTTCAATCTGCACTTTAGCTTATTTCACGAGTTGATACAAGATTTCGATTTTGTAAATGATACATCATGATCACAACACTGTGAGCTCTGCTATTGTAAATTCATTTAGCATAAACTTCCCTTGAAATTGGAGGAAAAATGGTTTATTGCATTTGATTGGTGTATTTTTCTTCTTCTTTTTTTTTTTTTGTTAAAGGTTGATTGCCACGATGATGTCATTCAGGAAATCCTTTTTTGCCCCATGGGCTGAGAATAAATATCACTGTTTATATTGGGACAAAGACTTTAACTTGCTTAGTTGATTTTTGTTTATGAAATCTCAGAATGCATTATTTTCATTTGTATTAGACCATCAATTTATCACCGCAAGTCTTTTATAGACTTGGGCAAATATGAATGATCTGTAAACCAGAAACAAAAGGATTATTTTGCATGTCCTGTATCATTGACCTACTAGAATCAATGACTCAGCAGCAGCAATGTTGAGACTACCACTCAGCCAATTTATGATCAATTCGTCAACGGCGGCTTTGCACTGCGCTCTAACTTTTTTTTGTATGGAAATGGGATGGTGTGTACTTCATCCCAAATTATAAGACGTTTGACTTTGTTGACACTAAGTTTGACCACTCGTCTTATTCAAAAATTTATGCAAAATATCACTTCTTTTGTCGTGGATTGCTTTATCAATAAAAGTTCTTTAAGAATGACTTAATTTTGACTATGTTTGCGCAAATTTTTTGAACAAGACGAGTGGTCACACTTGGAGTCAAAAAATTCAAATGTCTTATAATCTGGGATGGAGGAAGTATCTGCCATTCTGATTGATGGAATTTTTCAAAGATAATTTCGCCCCATCATTGTAACATAATAACTGGATGGTCCCTTTAGTTTGGATTTATTTACTTGACTGTTGTTCTTTTGTCCAGTCTGGCAGAAACTCGAGGAAGAGAATCGTGACTTTTTAAGGCATACTATGTGAGGCTGATGCTTATGAATCAAATAATAGCCTTTAATAAGCTCCTTGCGCAGCAATATCAGATTATGACTAAAGATCATCCTTCTGGGATGCCTTCTATGCCTCCTACTGCTCCTAATGGCTCAAACTCTAACACATGTAAGCTTCTTTTCTTCAGCAGCTTTACATCTGACATAATTACAAGAGTCTCTTTTCTACCAAAATGTAACCATGGAAGTAATAAGTTCTAATATAGTTCATTGTTGCCTGTCTCAGTGAACCAAAATGTGCCCTTTCTGCCAGACACTATCCCCAGTACTGCAATGCAAGATAACTTGTTGAGTAATGGAGGTTCTAGTAGTATAGTAAATGGTGCTCCATCCAATGACCAATTTATCTATGCTGGTAAAGTTGTTCATGGCCTTCCTGGTGGCATGGATGCTTCATCAAGCCTTCTAGCAGCACACAATTCGACTGTTGGGCAGTTTAATGGACACAATGGAACAACAATAAAGACAGAGTCTGGCTATTCGAGCAACTCAGATTTTGGATTCGGCAATGAGACCGTGTTCCTAGAGCAGTCAGTTGGAGATGTATCAGGTGGATCCTTTAGCAGCTCTGAGTTCAATGGACAACCACTAGGTGATCCAGTTATGGATATGGATTCATCTTCATATGGTTTTTTGAGCCAGATTCCTCGTAATTTCAGCTTTTCTGATTTGACAGAGGATTTCAGCCAAAGCGCAGGTACTTCTATGCAATATTGTTGATCTATATATTTTTAGATTTTCCTTTCAACATTGCTGCTACTTTATACATTTATATTGTGTAATAATGCATACATAAAGGGTCTTCTGTCTTTCATGTGCAGAAATATTGGAGAACTATGGTCGATCCCCTTTCATCCCTTCCGATGCAAATAACTTTCCCCAGTCTACCGCTGGAGAACATACAGGTTAACCACAGCCCTTCCCTCAACACTGCTCTTGATGCAGTACTGAAATGCTCAATTTATCAAATGGTTTCCTTGTTATCAACAGAAATAGGAAATAGGCGGCTAGATACAATATCTGAGGGTGTTCATTTCGAAGATTTTGGAAGTGATTAATAAACCTTTGATGGCACTGCACATGGTAATTTTGTAGACAACTTAATAATTTGTGCAATTACAAGGAAGTATATGTTGTTTGCTTCAATTTGCTTGTTTATTTTCCTGGGCTTGGCTTCGATTTGATTCAGGTTGTGGCAGGTCATAGCAGTTTCTGTACTGTTCCTAACTTGTTTGGTCGTTTGTTCTTTATGTGCAGGTTGAGCGGTGATCCATTTGTACATACTATTTTGGGCAGAAAAAATATGTACAATTGTGATCGTGGAACTAGCTGATTTGGTGGCAACTGTTTCTTCTGTGTTAGGTTTTGTGCTTCTTAGAGTAGAAGCATGGGGGTGGCTTCTTCGAAGGCTTATTAGATGAAATAATCCGTATTGAATGATGCCTATAAAAATCCATCTTCTTTGTATCTTCTCTGAGGGGTAATGTGGTAGCAAATGTATTTGTTCAGTTGAGTTATGATTAGCTATGGTGGAAGCTTTTACGATAACGTCAAAGTTCTTTTTGCGCCTGTTGCACAAGGTTATATCTGCAGTGTATATCTTGTTTGTCGCATTTCTTGGTTCCGTTTTGGTTGCATTTCCTGCTCATTACATATTTACATGATCTGCTATCACATTAATTAACTATTTGTATGATCTACTAATTAACTATTGTTTAGCGGAATTCAGAATTCAGAAATGCATCTTGCATTACCAAGGATCCAAATTCCAATAGAATCTGCTTGCAAGTTTGTCGCCCACCCAAGCAACATGTTGAGATTATGTTGGCCCTTATTTCAACGAACGCAAAAGAATAACAGTCATCTGAAGATTTGATTTACTAAATCTGAAGTTGCATGTGTACAAAAACTGGCAGTTGGCAAAGAATTACATCCAGTTTGCAGCAGGGTAGGAAACACTCAAAACTCACCCCCTAAAAAAGGAAAGTCTAGTTCTTGGGGATGTTCTTGCCGACGATCTTGGCCGGCGTGATGCGGAGGAGGTTCCCAGGCTTCCCTGGCACGGCGCCCTTGATCATGAGCACCCGGAGGTCGTTGTCGATCTTGACGATCTTGAGCTTCCTGATCTTGGTCTTGGTTCCTCCCATCCTACCGGGCATCTTCTTCCCCTTGTACACGCGCCCTGGCGTCGTCCCAGCTCCAATGGAACCCAGCTGCCTGTGGCTCTTGGAACCGTGCGTCATCAGCCCGCGCTTGAAGTTGTGCCTCTTGATGCCACCTGCCGATCAATGTACCAAGCAACCGCCCGCAAACGGATCAAGAACATTGTAGGACAGGAGATTGCACAAGTGACAAATGGCATTGCAATTGCGAATGCAAACCCTTGAAACTACAGCTACAGCCAAGGTTTGACAAGAACTGCTAGGCATACAATTTTTCAGCTCACGGAATCGGCGCTGCGAAGCCAAGAACTGCAAATGCTGCTAACTTTCACTCTCCAAGATGACCAAGAAATGGAATGATACATACAAGTACAACCGGAGGCTGGCAGATTCATTAGCAGAAATGTGGAAAATTGCTGTTGCTGGCATTGCAATTTGCAAATGCAGTAACAGATGGAGGTGCGAGAATTGGTGTACCTTGGAAGCCCTTGCCGATGGTGTTGCCGGAGACGTCGATGAGGTCGCCCTCCTTGAAGAGGTCGGCGAAGTCGAGCGGCTGGCCGGGCTCGAAGCCGTCAACGGCGGTGAGCCTGAACTCCTGCAGGTGCTTCAGCGGCTGGGCGCCAGCCTTGCCCAGGTGTCCCAGCTCCGGGCGGGTGAGCTTTTCCTCGCGCACGCCGTGGTACCCGACCTGGACGGCGTCGTACCCGTCCGTGGCGGCCGTCTTCACCTGCGTCACCACGTTGCCGCCCTCCCCCGGAACCCGACGACGGTCACGGGGACCGGCCTCCCCGTCTCCGGCTCGAAGTAGGTCATCATCCCCACCTTGGTCGCCATCACGCCCACCCCGGCCTCGTACGACGCGCGCACCGCCACGGACGCCCGCCGCCGCCCGACGCAGGCCGCCGCGCCGCTCCAGGAGACGGTGCCGCCGCCGCGGCGGCGCTGCGGGAGGAGGAAGGCCACTGCGCCGCCGACGCCCACGGCCGCCATGGCCATGCTTGCTTCGGAGAGATTAGCAGAGGGGAGTGGCGCTCTCGTTGAATTCGGACTGGGATTTATGCGGACGCGGATAGGCGCTCTTGCTTGCGGCTAGGTCCCCTTATCCCAATGGCTAATGACGTCTGCTCGGAGGCGCTCTAATACGCCTTCATACAAAGAAAGCGTATGTGTACTTGCTTGAATTACTCTTTCCATTCTAAAAAAGTATGCAATTCTCGCGCAATTGTATGTTTTAGTATATTGAATTTGACTAATTATAGATAAATAAATATAAACTTTTGTAATATCAAATAGACACCATTAGATTAATTATGAAATATATTTTTTTATAATAAATTAATTTAAAACTATAAATATGAATACTATTCGCTAGAAACTTGGTCAAACATGAATTATTTTATTTGGCACGCAACCTATAGTTGTATGTTTTCTGGAACGAAGGGAGTAAACAGCTAGATCTCCAATGCGTATGTTCTCCATAGATCACGCATACGCTTAAAAAGTATTACATTTAGGACCAAAAAGAGCTTTAATATGAGTCGGTAGAAAATTTATATATTAAAAAGATAGTCTATATATCTAAAATACATGTGAGCCTAGTTAGAGGCAAAGGAAGTATAGTCTCTCTACACCTAACACTCCTTGCCTTGAGCACTTGCTAATCTAAATCTAAAATACTTAGAGTTACTATCTTTCTACCCACCACTATACTTCTACAGTTCTACTGAACTAAAGTTTTTAATCGAATTTTTTTACATAAGCATAAGGCAGACATAGTTCTTCAAACTCAAGAACTAGTGTGATTTTAAAGCCCATACCAGAGCCTTCCTCGCTTGCATACACATATGGAAATCTTATTATGTCAATCGTCATCTCTAGCCTCGCCTATCAAGTCTTTCAGGGCTTAAGCTCATGTCTAAACCTTGGATCCTAACTTGAATTAGCTAAGTTAATTTTTATTGATTTCTTTCTATTTGTGCACTCTTATTTTATATTGATCATGTCATACCTATGGTCTCACTTGTTTCATCTGCATTCCAAGCAACGACAATCTGCGTCCTAAGTTAGGACAGATCCAACCTGTGTCCTACCTATGGTCCCTTTATTCTCCCATTCACATCCTTTATCAAATGCCATCAACATTTGATTGGTCTTTACATTATTCTCTAACTATTAATGTTGCATCTATTACCATCATACCTAAAAGTAAGAGGCACACCTCCTTCACCGCTATAATACACTAACTTCATCCCCTTCAATAATCCACAAATATAACTGAGACTGCCTATAAACGGACAAACCCAAAGCTTTTAAGGTGAGGCAACAACAATATAGGGACTTTAATGGCTTGACTCACCTTCAACATGAAACAAATTGTTGGTGAGGAGGAATATGAGACTTGTAGTGATGATTGTATGAGAGTTTGCTTGACTCTAGAAAGGATGAACAACAATTGTCCTATAAAGAAGGTGTATGTATAGGGAATCTTTTCTACCCATACAAAATTGAGAAGCAAAACAAACTTTCTTTATTTTGATTCATTTCAATCCAAAGTTGTAAGTTACTATAGTGATTTCTGTGGGAATTGTATGAGATGTCTATATAAGATGATAAAAGCTGTTGCAATAAGAACTAAAAAAATCTACAGCAACAACTCTAGCTACTTTAGTGCTACCAACATCCCTTCACATTTTCCGGGCACAAATCATCATTTGACATGAAAACGTGGTCGAAACAAAAAAAAAAAAGTAAAAAAGGAAACGGGAAAAAATATCCGGACATTCTCTCCACGTGGCGGTCGTTTCCTTTGTAGTAGTAGGTCTCGAGTTACTTGTACGATTCTCCAACCCGCAAACGGACAAAACCCAGAGCAATCCGTGCACACCGAACTCCTCTCCTCCACTCCCCTCTTCCACGCCACGCGGATGGCGTGCACGCAATCCAAGGTCCAACGAAGCTGCAGACCATCCGGTTCCGGGACGGCACGAGCGCGTCCTGTGTTCAGCCTCCTTCTCCTTCGTCTCCGATCCTCGCCTTCACCCCACTCCCTCACTCTCTCGGCCCTTCTTTCCTAGCGGCGACCACAGGGTGAGCACCGCCGCCCGTGCCAGGTCGGCCAGGTATGCCTATGCCCGCTCCTTCCCTTCCCTTCCCTTCCCTTCCCTTCTGCCGCGCGGAATGCAACCCAAAAACTCTGATTTATGCTATCTGTAATCAGATCTGAGCATGTTTTTTCACCTTCTAGATTCGACTTTTGGCATAAAATAAAATAAAATCGCTAAAATCGGGGTATACACCATGTCCTACCGCGCCTGCTTTATACTGTATGAGACAAATTGCCATATAAAAACCTGTCGAATTTTTTTTTGTTCCAGTTCGGCACGGTGAAGTGGTTTACTTCCTTTTGTCTGCAGAACTGGTGAGCATCAAACATCGTAGCGACCATGGAGGTGGTCTCCTGCAGCCACTCCTGCTCGGCATTACATCAAACACCAGCAAGTGCATGGAGGCTTCGGGGCAGTGGTCTTGGTCTTGGTTTTAGGCATGCCAAGTCTTCCCGGCTCAGAAGATATGCGGTTATGTGTGTCGGAACCACGAAAGGAGTTTCGAATCCGGGTGGTTCCAGCAAGGTCCATGCAGCCCAGGGATTCCATGTAAGCGGTGTGGACGCAGCCCTGCAGGGCATTCCTTCCAGGAAAGCCAGGGAGGTTGAGAAGGTGATGATTCAAGGCCTCCCGGAAGGCCTTGATGGCTCCCCGATCAGTACTGGGTTCTGGGAGTGGAAGCCGAAGCTCACTGTGTACTACGAGAGGTCCGGCGTGGAGAACAGCAAGGCGCCTGCGGTGCTCTTCCTGCCAGGGTTCGGAGTCGGGACGTTCCATTTCGAGAAGCAGCTGAGGGATCTTGGTCGCGATCATAGGGTGTGGACAATGGATTTTCTCGGGCAGGGGATGTCGCTGCCGGGTGAAGACCCTGCTCCTAGTAGCATCGCGAGTGAAGAGGCGTTTTGGGGGTTTGGACAAGATTCACAGCCTTGGGCAGAGGAGCTGGTGTATTCTGTGGATTTATGGCAAAACCAAGTTCAGCATTTCATTGAGGAGGTACTCCTTGAATTCGTAATTGTGTCTTGCAATGTTTGTTTTGCTAAAATGTCACCTGTGTTTAGTTTGAAGATCTTAGCATGCCTCTTGGAATGTTTAGTTTGAAGATCTTAGCATGCCTCTTGGAAACTCCTCATAGGCCTGTTACTATTTTTTCTTTATTCGTAAATATCTGAAACTGGAAAATTGTTTGAATGCCTTCATTTTTGTGTTGACAAGCTACTTTAAACTAGCACTGATGAGCAACATAAGCTATGCATATTTTACTGCTACAAATGTAGTAATCATCTTATTTATGTTTATTCTGCTCAGAATTGCATACAGAAGGTTTAACTTTGTGTATTGTAACCATCATGTATGGATGGTTTAGCTATCTATGCCTTTGTACTACAGAGAAGCTAATAAAGGCTCGCTGATACATATGATCATATGTTTTCACCATGAGATTTCTACAATGTATCTCGTGAGCTAAGTTTAGTTCATTTCCAGGTCATCCATGAACCAGTTTATATTGTGGGGAACTCTCTTGGAGGTTTCGTTGCTCTTTATTTTGCCGCATCCAATCCACACCTTGTAAAAGGTGTCACACTGCTTAATGCAACACCATTTTTTGGGGATTCTTTCCTAACCCTGCTGCATCTCCCCAATTGTCAAAGATTTTCCCATGGGCTGGGACATTTCCTCTTCCATCATTTGTGAGGAAAATTACTGAAGCAGTGTAAGTGTTGTTTATTAGTTATGGAGAACATATTCGATTACTAAAGTCATACATTTCGCACTGTTGTGAACTAATAATTTCTTATGTTTCAACTTCTCTATATTAAATACTTACTTTTTATGATATTTACTTATTTCATAGCACATTATATGTGTAGATTTTACACGTGAAAATATTATTAGCATAGTGATTTTGTTTACTTATTCTCTTGCATTGTTGAAATTTTAGAAATAGACTAGCATGCAAAAATAAATGTCTAGTGCAGTGTGTCATTTAAAGTTATGAATTATCCGCACATTGGATTTTATAAACTAATTGGAGTGTAATTTCCTCTGTTATAGTTGGCAAAAGATAAGTGACCCAAAAAGTATTCAAGACATACTCAGACAAGTATATGCTGACCACTCAACAAATGTGGACAAAGTATTCTCTCGTATTGTGGAGATAACACAACACCCAGCAGCTGCTGCATCGTTTGCCTCCATTATGTTTGCTCCAAGGGGTCAGATATCCTTCCAAGAGGCAATCTCTAGGTGAATTATATAATCCAAATGATCAAGTGAATCTTTACAGAATGAATATGATTTTTCATTTTAACACTCATCATTTGTAGGTGCCAAAACCAAGGCATTCCGATATCTCTCATGTATGGAAGAGAAGATCCTTGGATTAGACCTATTTGGGGAATGAAAGTCAAACAGCAGGTGCCTGAAGCACCTTATTATGAAATTAGCCCTGCTGGTCATTGTCCTCACGATGAGGTCCCTGAGGTAGGGACTGCTGTTTGTTTATAAATTTTTGCTGTTTGTTTATAAATAGCTCTCCTTCTGGCTTTAATATGGCATATTCCGATTGGTAATTCTTAATGGGTTTTGGAAATAGTTTTCTTTTACAAATATTTCTCTATAACTGTAAGTCCAACAAACAATACAACATGGGGTCCTCATCGAAGTAATGATGCAAACTAGCTGTTCTGTTGGGCTGCATGTTGTAGGGGGTATATATATCTCCAATACAATCCTCCTACAATGTTCATTGTGTTAACCCTTGATTAGGAAATGAGCTGCATTAGTAAGTTTTGCAAGTGGGAAAATTGTCTCTTTTTAAGAGAAACTATTGGTGTTATTGCACAGCAATAATGCTATTGCACGTAGGAAATGGAAATCTGCAAGGAATTTCTGTTAGTATATAGTGGTTCTGACAAAGATCCAGAATTTTGTTCTGATGTAACAAATTTTGCGGAAAGCCATTGATTAACATATTACCTGAACAAGAATCTGTTGGTCTAAACTTTGTAAAGATCGCAGCCATTAACATCTCGTGTCAAGAGTTTGGAATCTTAAATAGGTTTATGCAATAAAATGGAAAATCAACAGGTATTAAATATTACCTTGGAAGAGTATGACGAAAGTTTGGTTTTTTTTTTTTCCTTCCAAACAGTTAAAGGCTTTGCTTTCACACTACTCATAGCAATTGCCGTATAATGCAAAGCGGGAAAAGTAAGAGGAGTTTTACTGTATCCTATACTAATGATGGGAGGGTACTAGTATGCATCAGATCTATATACTCCCTCTGGTCCTGTTTATAAGAGGAGTTTTATGGTATCCTATACCAATGACCCTTGTACTAGTCATACTAGCCTTTTTTTCTCGAAAACGCAGGAGAGCTGCGCTTCATTATATTAAGAAGAGAAAGGGGCAAGAGCCCAAACAACCTTACAAACACCACCACACGCACTCACGCCTCACCAGCTTTAGAACTTTACATCGCGCCCGGAAAACACACAAGGCGACCTAAACTAAGCTGAACACACTAGCTACCGGGGAGGAGGGCAGTCAAGAATGATAGCCCTCGAGCCCCTGCCAAGGACCACAAACGGCACTCCTCGCCGGCTAAGATCAGCGCACCAGCTAGGTTTGGAGCTGCTCCATCAAAGACACACCTATTGCGATGATTCCATAAAGTCCAAGCTCCAAGCATAATGAGAGAATTAATTCCTTGTCTCATCAACCCATCAGTAGTGCTGCTAGCTTTTTCCCACCAAGCATGGAAGGATAAGTCTGTAGGCTCAGGAGACAATGCCTGAAGACCTCAAATACTAGTTGGGGAAGATCACTAATATGGAGTATGAACTGATTTAAATAAACTGCTACATGAGCAAAACTCATCAATCTAGATCAGATCTGATGCATAGTTAGTTGCATACTAGCGTCCTCATATCAATAGTGTAGGCCTGTAGGGTACTGTGAAAGCCCTCAAAGGTAAACTAGATAAAATAAATGCATGAGAAATAAGGTCTCAACTAAGCTAAGGTCTCAACTCTCAACTAAGCTATTTGTGGTGTTCTGCATGATATGACATTCTGATGGATGAATGAAACAAGGACTGACTTATTTTGTCCTGTTGCGCATTCAACAAGTATAACAACGCCTTAATGGGACTATGAGACAAGGATATCTTCTTATTCATCTGTAGAAGCCATGTACAATGGGTAGCCTCTAAGAAGCTCCATACATGTAGTGACAACGTAACTCTCTGCAGCTAATTGACTTCAATAATCCAATCCCCAACTTTCAATATTTTTCATACATGCATATTTGAACTCCAAAATGTTCCTATTTTTGGAGTGTATATGTTTAAATAATTGATCGCCTGAAAATTGTCCAGTATTATTTAGTTGATTATGGTAACTTATCTATGGAGATCTGTAATAATAATAATTTTCCTGATCATCAGGTCATAAATTACTTGCTCCGTGGGTGGTTGAAGAACCTCGAGTCTGAGGGTTCAATCGACCTGCCATTTCTGGAAGAACCCAGCTTTGCTGAGCATGGTGTATCCAGGGAACTGGAATTTGTCAGAGAAGGATCAAGGAAATCAGTTAGTGTGCGGCTCTATGGTACCAAAATTTCCTTATGGAGCAAACTAAGCTCATTCTTGAACACACGTGCTCCCAACTCACGGGTAGTCTTGAGATAATCCATCCTTACAATTCCAATAGATCTTACTCTTAGAAGCTTGGATTCAAATATTGTATTTATTACTTTATTAAATTGGTCAGGTCATCTATTTCTAAACAGACTGTTTTCAGAATTTCTAGTGCATGTAAATAGTGGCACTAGAGTGGTAGTTTCAAAATTCATCCTGATTCATATCTTGTCAAGATATGCTTGAAGTTCTGTTCATAACTACAAGGAAACATGTCATCTGTGTACATGTACTCAGCAAAATGATACAAATTGAGCTTGGGTAATTGTCAGATCTTATGAGATGACGTACGATTGTTTCCTTTCATCCTTTGAATCTCAGGCTTCTATGTTAGAATTTTCTGTTTTTTTCCCTCAGATATTTTGTTCATCTGTGGTGTTTTCTGGGCTCCAGCTCGATGAGAAATGTTTTGAAAAACCTTTAAATTAAAATTTACTAGTGGGTACTGAGAATCACCCATAGTGCTAGCTGCTTTTCAAATTTCTTTTTGAGCTATTATAACGAATCTGTGGTTACCGATTTAACAATCTGCCAGGAGGGCAGGAGGTACTGAGAATCACCCATGGTGCTAGCTGCTTTTCAAATACGGTTTCGGGTTATTACAAGGAATTTATGGTTACCGAGCACTTCAAGGTCAAAGAATTTTGAACTATGTTGTTTGGCGACTATATAAAACTATGTAAGTGTTAAGGTGGTTGAAAAAATTGTAGACTATCCGTTGGTTTAGATTGGTTGGTGGAAAAATAGAAAGTACCAGGAAAAAAAAATACCGAGGTGAACATATTATGCTTTGTATATAAGTAGTACTCCTGTGTTTCCGAGGCCCAATCTACATTTCCACCTTGTGTTTCCGAGGCCCAATATCTGCCAACCCGGCCTGGCCCAACTGTGTAGCCAGCCGACTCGTTGGCGAAGGTGACTACGTGAGACGAAAATCGTCAGGGACGTACTTGGACGCCAAGTTGCCGACCCTGACGAAACCGTGACTGGCAAGGAAACCCTCCGCGCATCGCAGTCTCAGCGCCCGGGCATATAAATCTCACAGGCAGGCTCTGATCCAGCCGCACACAAACCCCACAGCAACCAAGGCAAAGCAGCAGGATGCGTCGCGAGGGCCGGCAGCACGGGTGGGTGTTCACCGTCGACCCCAGCCTGGTCGTCGACGCGGAGGGCAAGCAGAAGTGCCGCTCCCGCGCGGTGCAGGTCGACGGCGCGGCGGCGGCCAACGGCGGGTTCGTCAGGGCGTCGCGGAAGCCCACCAACCACTCCAAGCCCGCCGTCGGCCGCGCGTACAAGGCCCTGATCGGCAAGGGAGAGGCTGGGTCCGGCAGGGGCAGGCATAAGTTCAAGCACGACGAGGCCAAGATGTACCACCTCTACCTCGACGGCGCCGACGACGCCTACGCGGATGCGATGCTCGAGTTCGACTGGTAGTCCGAGTCCAAACCTGAGGGCCTCATTGCAATGAAGTGTAGAGATCGATGTAGGCTTCTGTACGTGTCTGAATCCAAATGTGTTTTGTGACGTGAGTCATTGTTGTGTGATCAGTGAATAAATGCACTTTTGTTGTCATAAGAATTTTGGGATCCGGAATGTATCTCGATTTCTCGAATCGGAAATCAATCTTGACCTCCAAAGTTCAAATTTGTAAAGTTGGAATTTTAGCCCGTGAGTTCCGTTTTTTTTGGGTCTAGCTATTTTCTTATCCTGTCTAAAGCGTGTATAGTCAAATAATATGATATTTTTAGGGTCTATTTGAATTTAATAAACTAACCACTAGTTTAAATAGTTAAGTTTTATGGACTAGTGAACTAGTAACTAGTTGAGTCTTGGATTAGTTATTATTTCATCCACTAGCTAGTTTACCTGTTTGGATTCTTATGTACTAATTGTTAATCGGGAACGTATCTAGTGCAAACTAACTTCCTGTGAAAACTTGTGCAAACCACAGTAAAAAAGTCATCTAAATTCACCAAAAAATTCATACATGTAGATGATATGATAATACACAACCTTGCAAAATATCTTGTCGAAACTCGCCTTTGTTTGTGAGATATAAAAATAATAAATTTCAAGCCAGAAAACAGTCCAGATGATTTGGTAGAAATTTATTATTTTTATATCTCACAAACGAAGTCGAGTTTCAACAAGATATTTTGCAAGACTGTGTATCATCATATCATCTATATGTGTGAATTTTTGGTGAATTTAGACGATTATTTTACCATGGTTTGCACAGATTTTCACGGAAGTTAGTTTTGCACTAGATAATGCGCTCCATGTTAATCAATTAATTACTAGTTAATGAGATCTAAACGGGGCCTTAGGATCCTTGATTCTAGGACCACGTATCCTCGGACATCAACAAAAATGCATACACCATTGATCCTCATATAAGATGTAAGCCTCCCAGTCTAGAGTTTCGTACGTTCTGAGTTGCAATCTAAATTAGAATGTGTGTCTGAATCTGAATCTATTTATGCTAAGCTCTGTCACCTTAAAGCTCTACGTCGGCTTTTGAAAAAACTATTGTGAGCTATAGAATGTGAAAAAATAATTTTGTAAAAGGTAGCAGACCTGTTTAGTTAAAACAGTTGTAAGTTAATATTAGATTATTTTTCAATTCCTCTCGTTCGTGGAAACCAAACAAACATTTACTGTTTTTTTATATCAAAGTAACGCTAAGGTTTATTGAACGGTTAGGAGCTGGACTATATTGTTGTTTCATTTAGTACCATGCACATTAAGCTGTTTGGTTCAGTGGATCAGCCGATACGGGTCGGCTCCACTCCTGATGCCCACATCCCATGACTTTAGGGCCCTTTTGGATAGAAGGGTAGGTAAAGGATAGGAAAAGTAAAACCTTAGGAATTGAGATGACACACTTGTCTAATTCTATGGAAAATGAAAACAAGGGAAAGAAAATCAGATGGCCTTTGGCAAGACCTAGGTGAAACACAGGAATAGGAAACAGTTTTTAAATCGAACATGTACACATCAACGAAATCAAAGCTACCCGTTACATAAAAGTACTAGCCGTTACAAGTGCCAAAGTGCCTATATACACAACATGTCTATGACTTGCATAAATTTTCTTTGCTGAACTGCAATCCGTAGAAGCCGCAACACTATCAGCTACTCTCCAAGCCTACATTTCCTGCATTCAGTAAAGGCTCCAACACCAGCAGGTCACCTTCAAGACATCAAGAGATCTGTGTCATAAGTTTCATACTTCAGTTTTCATTTGCCGACATAAGCACTGCAAGTAAAATTTGATTGTTTGTTGCACTTTCTCAAACATCAGGTATTGGTAAAATATGCACATAACACATGTTGCCATGGATGGAACCTAGGAACTTTCGTAGGGAAGTTGAAGTCTTCCAAACATCAGGTATATCTTGAGTAGCATCTGAAGTCCAATGGTCATCATTAAAATCTACATTGGTGTGAGAAGTATCTCGACACAAGCATCGTTTCCCTTACAAGAAAATAAAATGTACATTAGATAAAAAACAAGGCATGGTACTGCTGATAAAATCTGTTAAAAATGCAGTAGAAAATAATTCCAGAAAATAGAGTTCAGATCCAAAATGGTTGGTGTTATTAGAAGAATAGAGGCAAAATTGACAACGCAGCGCAACACGGATCTTCCAAAAGTAAAATATAATTATCCATTCTCAGATTGGGAAAAAAGAAGTTCGTGAGAGATGGACAAGAAGAGACTTACGGATTACTTGCAAGCCTGCTAGCTGTGTGGTTGACGATGGGTATTGGCGAACGGAACTGTCGCCGATGACAGCGCTGCCGCAACCGGATCTGGTGCCGGTACGCCACGCCGAGGATGCCTAATCACGGTCCTGACTGCGTGACGAGGACGCGCGCCAGCGCTGGTGGTGGGGGCGGGCCACCGCGGCCGTGTGGAGTGGAGGCACCGCCTCGCGACGCCCGTCGGTGGAGTACTTGGTCAATCTTTGGATGCGCCACCGCTTGAGGAGGAGGAGGGAGGAGGGCGGTGGAGCCCGAGGCCATGCGGCGCTCCCGCTTCCCCGGCCGGACACCAGCGTGGTACTGCGGCGGCCGCCTAGATGCGGTGCGTGGTGGGGGCAACGGTCGACGGCGGCGGCGGCGTGGTGGGGCGGCGAGAGGAGGGCGCGTCGCGTGGATAAGATGAGGGGCGCCTGCTTTGCTTCCGCCGCCTGCTCCGCCAAGCACAAACACCCCGCGTCTCTCTCTCTCTGCACACGGCTTCTTTCCGAGACTTTTCCCTGTGTGCCGTTACTAAAGTTGTCGTTTCCTCCAGGCCACTAAAACGTTGGAACTTACCTCTGTGCTATGACGTTTATTTTTATTGACCCCTACGCCATTCCGTCCGTTTTTACTACTAACGGTGTCAAACTGCGCTATAAAAAGTCCAAACTACCCTTTGAAATTTATTTTCTTCCTTTTCTTTTCTTCCTCACCTATCTTGTTCTCTCTCTCCCGCCTCATCCAAGCCGGGCGCGAAAGCACGTCTCTCTCCCATCGCATCCGGGCCGGCGAGGGCGTGGGAGTGGAACTGTCGGTGAGGGGAGCCGGCGCTGCAACCATCGGCGAGCACGGCCCCTGTCGGCGAGGCGCGGCGCTGGCGCGGCAACGGTCGGGCGAGCACGGCCCCGCCGTCGAAGCCTGGCGCGCGCCCCCGGCCGAGTGGCCGCCGTCGGCGCGGGGCGCACCCCGCCACGACGGGCCCATGGTGAGCGCGTGGAGCGGGATGAGGAGGAAGCCGTCCATGGAGGGACCAAAGTGAGCGAGAGCTTGAAGGAGGAGGGATGGGAGGGAGCGCGTGGGGGCGGGCGGGGCAGAAGGAGGACCGGCGCGGCGCGGGCGAACTCCCGCCTCGGTCACGGAGGTGGCGCCGCGGGGCTCCGTCCGTTCCCCCAGCGGCGTGGCGGGCGCCCGCCCCGCCACCGCGACCGACGCAGCGCGCGGGCGAGAGCTGCGCCCCGGAAAGGCACGGAGGTGGCGCACAGAGGCTCCGTCCCGTTCCAGCGGTAGCGGCGAGCCGCCCGCCCGGTAGCGGCAGCGCCGCGGACAAGCGCAGGCACGGTGAGGTAGCGCGTGAGCGCCCATCTCGTCAGCCGTGGCCACGCACACGCGTGCTCCGCCCGGCCACTGCGACAGCACAAAGCGCGTCACGAGCTCCAGCGGTGGGGCGTGAGGCTCCGGCGATGAAGCGAGGCTGCGGCTTTGGGCGCGGAAGCTCCGGCGGCGGCGGTGGGGAAGTGCGCATAAAGAAGGGGCTCGCGGGCTCCAGCAGTGGTGGAAGCAGGAGCAGGGGCCTGCAACGGAGGGCGCGCGGACAGCTCAACCCGCTCAGCGGCCGGCGCCTTCGCCCCCACGCGTTTGCCTTCCAGCGTGCCCGCCCAGAAAGGAATGCACGCCTCGGCGGCGAGTGCGGGCACAGTCGCGCAGTCACTCCTCCCTCCGATGAATGCGCACGGCACGGGAGCCCTGCTGCCGCCTCCTCCCCCTGCATGTTTCTCCCGAAGAAGAAATCTGAAGAAGAAAAGTAGGAGAGGAAAGATAAGCATGTGCGCATGCATGCTCGCTTTCGAGCATGTCCTCTCGCATGCAGAAAGGAGCATCTCCCCGCGCTGAGGTCACAGCGAGATGAGAACGGCGAGAGGATATAGCCTGGTTGGAGGGTATTTTGGACGTTTCCATTGACCGGACCCACACATCGAAGCCGCTAAACGGTGAAAACACGATTTTAACGGACGGAAATGGCGTAGAGGTCAACAAAAATAAACGTCATGGCACAGAGGTAAGTTCTAACATTTTAGTGGTCTGGAGAAAACGACCAACTTTCGTAATGGCACACAGGGAAAAGTCTCCTTCTTTCCCGCCAGGAAAGTTTCCGTGAAGTCTGAGCTCATGTTTTATTTCCTATGGATTAGAGTTATAGGATTCTAATCCTAAGGAATTTTTCCATGCTTTCCTTATGTGCCAAAGAGTAGGAAAGAAAACTTTCCTATAGGAATTCAATCCTGTGGAATTCATTTGGTTCACCTGTGAACCAAAGGGGCCTTAGGCTGCACAAGTTGATTCCGGGAAAAGAGCTACCGCTCATGCCAGACGAGTTGGTCTTACTCCTCAATCCAAACAATCGATAGGTTCGGTTTTGTAGGATCGGATGACTCCAAAGCAGTTGATGCCGCAATCGAAACACACGTAAGACAATAATAATGATACAATAATTAAGTAGCAGTGGTCAAGTTACTTCCATGAAGACACATAAGTAGATTCACTAAGAAAATAATAAAGCCCCCTTGCACCATAGGAATATTGAAGGAAAGGATAGGAAATGCATGAACGCAGGAAAGAAAATCGTAGGAAAGAAAGTCGATTCCTTTATGCCTCCTCTGTCTCCCTTTGCTCTTTTGGTAAAACATAGGAAACGTATAGGCCCACCGCGCACACCTTTCTCCTTTCTCCAACCCCTTCTCCCTCGCTCTCCATCTCTCTCGGCGCGCCTCTGTGGCAGAACCTTCTAAATTACATGGCCCACAAGCACCTGACATTGTCTCTAATACCTCTGTCAGCTATGCTTGTACACCACATAACCTAGAATGTTCCGTCGGGTGAACCCCGATAAACCACAATTCCTCCGGATCGATACTTACGAGAGACATCACAAAGATTACAACAGGTTTTCATACAAAATACCGTAGTAGCGAAAGACTTACAATAACTTAAGTTACAAACCATT
>JADLZL010003587.1:0-16231 GCA_015844335.1 Chrysopogon serrulatus | reverse complement strand
ACCACCATATAGTTCTTGTTTGCTTTTGTGTTTGCTCTTATGTTTAAGTGGTAGTCTCATTTCGCTCAAGCGATTTCCATCGACAGGGCTTATCACTACCAGGAAGGTGAGGACCCGACTACGGGGATCGAAGGCGAGATCAACTAAGGCAAGTCCTAACTCCTTTTCTCCATCACTACATATTGTACCATTTTTATTATAAACTGGTATTTATAATATTGATTATATGAATAATTGAATGAGATGTATAATGAAATCAAACTTTGTCTTGATCGGGAGCGTAGTGAGGGTAATTTATGTGGGATAAATTACTTTGGTAGTTCGCCTGTGGTGGGTTCCTACACGGGAGATACTGCTTCAACAGTATAAGGACCGGTTCATAGGCCATCCCATCTAGTCTGATATACGCATGCCCACATGTCTATAAGGGTAGACCCGGGTCTCACACCTCGTTAGGTAAAATATAATTTCTTAATCGAGGCCGGGCGCGGCAACGGATTAACAGAGAGACACGGCTGCTGTGTGATCTACCGTGGTCTCGATCGGACATGGTTGCTATGTGGTCTTCCATGTAAAATTTATTGTTGTGCCGTAAAAGTAGCACCCTCTTTTAATCTGGATGTTATGTGATCATCCATCGGATGCCGTGGTGATCATCCAACCACTCGTGTTCTAGATGTCAGGTGATCATCCCCGATGTGTGTGGGTTTTCGATCCCTCGAGTAGTCCGTAGTGGAATTATATGAAAACCTAAGGTAGCTCTATCCGGTACGATCTTGTTAGGCCTGTCCTAATCAATCGATCATGGTTATCATGGTTGTACCCCTCTGCGAGTTTCCTTTCAATTCTATTCGGCCACGTCCTGGTAATGGGCAACCACTAGGATGAGGTCCCCTTTGATTAGATTTTCTTGAAATAAAATGTGCTAATGGTCTAAAGGGTTGTTTAACGCTAACCGAAACTGGCGAGAAGGATGATGCTCTCCCCAGGCCCAAACCTCACTTATTAATAATATTGCTATCTCCACCATCCACCCTTGTTGGGACTTGCTGAGTACTTTTATGTACTCACCCTTGTTGACTCACGTATAATGATCCTCGAGGGGGAGCTTCGACATCGACGGGGAGGCGAATGACGAGGACTAGGAGACGCGCGAGGACCGACCGACTTGCCGGAAGGACATACTAGGACTTAGGACTTCTCGACCGCGCTCAAGCATGCCTGTGGAATAGTGTGCATCGTTCGCTGTAGTTTTCGCTGTAGTAGATAACACCCCTATGTAATAAAGTTGCCGCCCTAGCGGCCAAGGAACATCGTTAGCTATGTAAGGCCTATGGCCATGTCATCCCAACATTGACTATTGTAAGACCTTATTTTTATTTTATCAATAAAGCTCGGATTTTATATTATATATATGTGTCCCATTTCTGTAATTGTGTGCGTATTTGTGCATGATCCCGGCGCAAATACGGATGCATTTGGTCTCCTAAAATTTAGGGACCGGCCAGTGGCATCGAGCCCGAGCTTGACCGTGGGGGATCTAAGCCCTAGGATTGGCCGCGTTAGGCAATAAATAATAATAATAATAATAATAATAATAATAATAATAATAATAATAATAATAATAAAGTGACAATGATTATTTTATAACCGTTGCTCCTCATTTGCATTGCAAGGAAATACATATTAATTAATTAATAATTGTCCTAATTTTTTTGCAAAGAAATGGAGGACGACCGATCCGTTTCGAACTTGTGTGACTGTTGAAGGTTTTCCACAGCTTCTTTGGGAGACACTCCAGCGCTTGTTATCATCGAGCCTCCCACGCACTATGGTCGTGAGTACGAGGAAGGCGATATGCTCAAATGTGAGGTTCACCTACATGTTCCAGCAAAGCACCCATCGAGACCCTAGAATCAAGTCACGATGTGTTACAGCTTTTGAAGAGAGCTAAGTGATACTTGCCGTTTCGCAGCACACGACAGCCCTCATGGACTACTGCCAAATGTTTGAGGAAGACATTGAACATACTCCCTGCAAGATTTTCCCCGTGGTAGATCGGACTACCCCAACGTGGACTATGAAGGTTCGAGATTTGGAGGACATTGGACGACATATGCCTAACTCCACCATGGTATCTACAGTAAAGTATCTACATGCCCTGGATTCACTCTATGAAGACCAACAGCAGGAACTAAAGAGATGGATCAAGAAGGCTCGGAAAGCTGAAGATGAGGTGCGAAAATGGAGACTTGAGTCACACCTGCTTGAAGGACGATTGGCGAACATGAAGAAGAAAAAGCAAGAGTATCTGCAACAGCTGCACGAGGCCCAGGATCAGCTGCGATACAAGGAAAGAGCTCAAGAAATTAACAAAAGGAAGAGAACCTTCGCCATGTCGCCCGAACAGGAGATGAGAATTCCTGGAAGGGATCCTCGAGGAAAGGCACCTGCTGGTTCTGCGTATGATCCAGAAAATCCGAGACTTAACCATGCTAAGAGTGAGGAGTCAGTCGCTGATAACTTTAACTGGAAGGCCACCAAAGGTGCCATGACCACCGGACCTTCACCAGTTTCCCCTAGACAAGGTGCTGACGATGGATATGCCAATGACCCCTGGCAAGATGCTGACGATGAATATGTCAATGACCTCTATGCGCTGTGAGATGATCAGCTAGCCATGGAGAAGGCAAGCTGTGCGGTGGACCTTCACAAGAAATGCAGTTCGTGTGTAAAATAAATAATCCGAACTGTCACGCTTAGCTGTAAAATATGTGCGCTTAGAATAGCTAAAACCGTAGCTAGTACGACGTCCTCCTAGTAATCGTAGTAGCATCTATATATGCGTATATGACGCAACTCTGTATCATATATGTGTGTAGTGGCTGTACGATGCTATGTGACCAAGTCTGTTGAGGAGTACGTGTGTTTTAGCTAAATAAATAATATGCGTGCTTTGCTTGTGTTGTATGTATATAGTAGTTTTTTTTTTCCTCTCCTTTTCTTTCTTTTGTTGTTTTTCTCCCTTTTCTCTGTTCAAATGCCAACGGGATGTCTTCTCATCCTCACCGTTAAATAACAGCAGATGGAAAGGAGATCAGCCCGATCCAAAGAACGCCGCGAACGGCGAAATGAAAGGCGAGAACCGGAAAATGAGGAACGTGTTGAACCACCACCAAGAGGCAAAAGGTGCTCGTGGAAATCATGGACGACAACAAAACAAGAGCAAGGGCAAGGGCAAGGGCAACAACAAGATAATAATGCTCAAGCGCAAGGTGAAAAATAATGAAGAGATAGAAGACGGTTAACCAAGAAAATAATGAAGGAGAACAGGAACTTCCACCTCCTCCACCAACCTTAGCAGAAGTTATGGATCGCCAGACGCGTCTTATGGAAGCAATTGCTAGAAGAAATGACAATGGAAATGGACAGGGAAAGATGGCTCAATTTATGAGGCTTCGCCCACCCACTTTTGACAAATCCGAAGATGATCCATTAGTAGCTGATGACTGGCTGCGTAGTATCGCCAAGAAATTGAACGCCGTAAGAGCAACCGATGAAGAAAAAGGTCACCTTGGCCACGCACCAGCTAGTAGGAGCCGCAGGAGAATGGTGGGAGAATTACCAAGATGCCGCCGACGAACCGTAAGCCATCACATGGGAAGAATTCAAAGAAGCATTTCGCAATTACCATATCCCGTAAGAGTAATGGAAATGAAGGCCGAGGAATTTCGCTTTTTAAAACAAGGTGCAATGACAGTGAACCAATATATTCGAAATTTATGAAGCTATCTCGCTATGCACCGAAGATGTTGATACCGATAAAAAGAAGAGAATATGTTTCAGAAGAGGGCTTAACTCACAGTTGAGGATACAAGTAGTTGGCCATACCTATCCTGATTTCAACACCATGATGAATCAGACCCTCCTAATAGAAGCAGAACATCTAAAAGCAGAAGGAGAAAAAGAAGCGAAATTTAATAAACTAAGTGCACGACGACAAGAAAAGACGCAAATGATTTAAGACCAACAATGCTTCAAGGTACCAGCCCACTATGCAGTACAGGACGCCTGGATTTAACATGCAACAAATGGCTTCTACTTTTCGAACAAGGAACACTGTTAACCAGCCCAGGAATAATAATAGTAACATGACCGCACCTCCACGGATCAAGTATGCTTTAAATGCCGCCAGCCCGGACATCGGATGGCACAATGCCCAAATGGCAATCAACAAGCAATCGCCTCGCCGCACCTTCCATGTGAAGTAACCGAACCGCAGCCTCGTGGGTTGGACGAAATGGACCTCAAAACTCGGGTCAACAGAGAAGGAATACCCAAACTTTTTGGGCGAGGCGGAGTCAACCATGTTAGTGCGGAAGAAGTACATGATGCACCCGATGTTGTGTACGGTGAGTTTCTCGTTAACTCGCTTCGCAAGCGTGTTGTTTGATTCCGGAGCTTCGCATTCCTTTGTTTCTGCTCGTTTTGTATCTAAAAACAATTTAAGAACGGTGTTACTTGCCACCCCTTTATTGATTCGCACCCGGAGCTATTCTCAAATGCTTCCTAAAATGTCCTCGAATAAAAATAATGATAAATGGTATTGAGTTCCAAGCAGATTTGGTTGTACTAAAGACTGAAGGATTGGATGTAATATTAGGAATGGATTGGTTAAGGAAACATCATGGTAATATATCCTGTCGAGATAAGTCCGTGACCCTAATAAATCACAATGGGATAAAGGTTGAATGTCACCCCCAGGCTCCGAAAGTTGAACCAATGGTTTGTAGTATAGAAGCAAAGACAATTGAAGAAGTACCAGTTGTATGTGAGTATCCTGATGTATTCCCCGAAGACCTCCCTGGAATGCCACCAGATAGGGATTTGGAATTTCTCATTGATTTGATGCCCGAACTGCTCCAATAGCAAAGAGACCATATCGAATGGCAGCCAATGAGCTAGAAGAATTAAAGAAACAATTACGGGAGTTACAAGAAAAAGGATATATTAGACCAAGTTCATCACCATGGGGATCGCCAGTTTTATTTGTGAAAAAGAAGGATGGAAGCCTCCGGATGTGTATTGATTATCGCTCACTAAATGAGGTAACCATCAAGAATAAATACCCATTACCTAGGATTGATGACTTGTTCGACCAGCTGAAGGGAGCCAAATATTTTTCAAAAATAGATCTAAGGTCAGGCTATTACCAATTAAAAATACGACTTAACGACATACCAAAAACGGCATTTGTAACTCGCTATGGGCAATACGAGTTTATTGTAATGCCATTTGGATTAACAAATGCGCCTGCATATTTTATGAACTTAATGAACAAGGTATTTATGGAAGAATTGGACAAGTTTGTGGTAGTATTTATCGATGACATACTCATATACTCGAGAAGTGCTGAGGAGCATGAACAACATTTGAGAGTGATATTAAATAAACTAAGAGCGCATGAGCTATACGCCAAATTTAGCAAATGTGAATTTTGGCTACAAGAAGTTGCTTTTCTGGGACACATTATTAGTGTCGATGGAGTTAAAGTAGATCCAGAAAAAGTAAAAGCAGTATCAGAATGGAAACAACCCACAAATGTGACGGAGATTCGTAGTTTTCTGGGACTAGCTGGTTACTACCGAAGGTTCATTGAAGGATTTTCAAAGATTGCCAGACCTATGACGGCCTTGACTCAAAAAGGAAAGGAATTTAAGTGGACAGAAGCGTGTGAAAGAAGCTTCCAAGAATTGAAGACAAGGTTGACTACAGCTCCTGTGCTCACACTACCAGACATCCATAGGGATTTTGTAGTATACTGTGACGCTTCCCGACAAGGATTAGGTTGTGTCCTAATGCAAGACAACAGAGTCGTTGCATATGCCTCTAGACAACTAAAGAAGCACGAAGAAAATTACCCAACACATGATTTGGAATTGGCAGCTGTAGTGCATGCGCTAAAATATGGAGACACTATCTTATTGGAAATAAATGTGAAATATTTAATGACCACAAAAGTTTGAAATATATTTTTACCCAACCGGACCTGAACTTAAGGCAGAGAAGATGGCTGGAACTAATCAAGGATTATGACCTGAGTCTACAGTATCATCCAGGAAAAGCCAACGTAGTTGCTGATGCATTAAGTAGAAAATCATATTGTCACTATATGACTACTTTGAATAGGAGACCAGAAATAGCACGGGAAGTACATCAACTAAATCTAGAAATTATACCCCATGGCACATTAAATAGCCTACACATACGTCCAACATTAGAAGACCAAATAAAGAAAGCCCAAGTCAGGGACAAGGAAATACAACGCCTTAAAAAGAAAAGTACTGACAAAGAGATTCAAGGATTTAGAGTCGACGAGCAAGGAATATTATGGTACGAAAATAGGATATGTGTACCCGGAGATGATAAGCTCAGGAAACTAATTTTAGACGAAGCCCACTGTTCAGCATACTCTATTCATCCAGGTTCGACAAAAATGTATATGGACCTCAAACAAAAATATTGGTGGGCTGGAATGAAACTAGATATCGCAGATTATGTGGCGCGTTGTGATACATGCCGAAGAGTAAAAGCGAACACCAACGACTAGCAGGATTACTCCAACCATTGCGTATTCCGAATGGAAATGGGATGAGATCAAGTATGGATTTTATAGTGGGGTTACCCAAAACACAAAAAAGGAAATGATTCAATATGGGTAATAGTAGATAGGTTGACTAAGGTAGCTCACTTCATCCCTGTGAAGATTAAAGATAGAGGAAGTAGATTAGCACGGCTATATATAGATAATATTCTTAAATTACATGGAGTCCCAAGCCGAATTGTGTCGGACCGAGGCACCCAATTTACATCCCGATTTTGGAAAAGCTTGCATGATGCCCTAGGCACACGCCTAGACTTCAGTTCAGCATACCACCCACAAACAGATGGACAGACGGAACGGGTGAATCAGATATTAGAAGATATGCTACGAGCATGTGTACTCACATATGGAAAAGATTGGGAAAAGAGTCTATCCTATGCTGAATTCTCCTACAATAATAGCTACCAAGCAAGTCTAAGAATGTCTCCGTTCGAAGCACTATACGGAAGGAAGTGTCGAACACCCTTGATGTGGTCTGAAGTTGGAGAGCGAACCCTATTTGGACCGGATATGATCAAGGATGCTGAAGAGCAAGTGTCTAAAGTCCAAGAAAATCTAAAGGCCGCGCAAAGCAGGCAGAAAAGCTATGCGGACACTCGGCGGAGACCGTTAGAATTTCAACCAGGGGATTTTGTCTATTTAAAAGTGTCCCCGATTAGAGGCACCCGAAGATTTCAAGTCAGAGGAAAGCTAGCACCACGATACATAGGACCTTACCAGATCTTGAAAAGAATTGGAGCCGTAGCTTACCGCCTTGAATTACCACCAGAAATGTCAGACATACATAATGTATTCCATGTGTCACAACTAAAACAATGCTTGAAGGTGCCGGAAGAGCAAGTACCTCTAGAGGTAATGGACCTACAGCCTGACTTACAATACCAAGAGAGACCGATAAAAATTTTAGACATTGCCACACGGCAAACACGAAGAACAGCTGTACGGTTTTGTCGAGTACAGTGGAGCAACCACACTGAGACAGAAGCCACATGGGAAAGAGAGGACAACCTTAAGAAGGAATTCCCATACCTATTCGAGGAACAATATGAATCTCGAGGACGAGATTCTCTTTAAGGGGGGTAGGTTTGTAACACCCTGAATTTTGATCGCTTTTAAAATCACTAAAAAATTTTAAACTTTTAAAATTATGCATGTAGGTTTATTTTAAGTTACGAGTAGATTTTATAAAATAAAATAATCTCGCATGTGTGAAGATGTGCTGTTTGCTTTTCCTTTTGTTTGTTGAACGTATGGTGGTACTCTACCTTGACCTCTTTTGAATCCCTTTTGAATCATCGTCAAATGTCTCTTAAATAAATTCTGGGAAATAGAAAAGGAATAGAAACCTTCTCGGGCTCAAGCCTCCCTCCATTCTGTCTCACGTGGGCAGAAGCCACATTCACGGCCCAAGCAAGGCACAGCAGCAGCAGCCCATCGCCCCTCTCTCTTCTTCCCATCGACGAGCAGCAAGCCAGCAACCCCGTCTTCTTCCCCTCACGATTCTCGTGTCTGTGCTCGCAACGCAGACCCGCCATAGCCATTCTGGCACCGAACAAGACAAGCACACGAGTGCCAGCTATACGCTGCTCTGAGCCATCCCATCACCCACTCACCTTTCTCCTCGTGCTTCACCGAACGGTCATGTCCGCAGGGACGACCGGGCGCAAGAAATCCCGCCCGGCGCCATGGACGAGACCACAAGGAGCACCGACTTCACCGGAGAAGCAGACGAGCAGCGCCCAGCTCACCTCCCCCGATCTTTCCCGAACTCAACCACGTGCACTCGGAGCTCTGGAAAATATCAGGTCGGCTGGGAAATATCGCCGCCCGTCGCACCGCCATTGCCGCCTATAAATAGGCCGGCGAGGACACCGCAGCCCCAAACTCGCCACTCCTAGCCCCGTTGGAACCTGGAACACGACATCTTTCCACCCGTCCCCATCCTCCACCTCCAGACCGAGCCCAATCTCTTTTCCCCCTAATCCCGTTGCTGCTGCCACCATTGGAGCAGAGCTCCGTGCCACGTCGCCGAGAGCTTCTCAGCCGAATTGGTGAGTTGAGGTGTGTCCTGGATCCCTTTTATATTTCCATCATCTCTAGTTTCATACCTCACTTTGTTGTGTCCAGCTACCGTGCGGCACCTTCCGCCATGCCAGACGGCAAGGCTTAGCCAGGCTTGCACACACACCCGCAAACACACTCACGTAGTCACGTATATACATGAGCACACGCACAGACATACCACGCACACACTCAGCATATACCAAGGCACTCCGTGCAAGAGCATGCACGTCACCACCACACCACGATACGGAAGCAGCCACTGGAGCCATGGTCGGCACTGCCGCCGCCCAGCTGCTCAAGGCCGCCGCGCTGGCGCCATGGCCGGCACTGCCGCCGCCCAGCCACCGGTGTCTCGCGTCACTGCAGCGAGCACCGCAGAGCGCCTGAGCATAGTAGCTTCCTCCGCATGCACCACGGCAAGCTCTCGCCGCCGCCGCAGACGAGTGTCGTCGCCGGTGCCTTGGTTTCCGTTCACTAGACACTGCATGCATCTGTTGGCCGGAGTCACACGGGCAGTTGGAAACATATTTTCTTTGCTTATAAAATATTCCCAGAAATTTAGCAAGGCTCCCAACCATATATATATTATTTCCTAATAATCACGTCCCTTCCATTTTATTTCCCTATACCACAACACTACCGCCAAAACCCTCCTAAAATCTTGTTCTATTTATTTAACCTAGTACCACCATATAGTTCTTGTTTGCTTTTGTGTTTGCTCTTATGTTTAGTGGTAGTCTCATTTCGTTCGCGACGATCGACAGAGGGCGACGACTACCAGGAAGGTGAGGACCCGGACTACGGGGGATCAGAAGGCGAGATCAACGAAGGCAAGTCCTAACTCCCTTTTCTCCATCACTACATATTGTACCATTTTTATTATAAACTGGTATTTATAATATTGATTAATATGAATAATTGAATGAGATGTATAATGAAATCAAACTTGTCTTGACGGGAGCGAGTGAGGGTAATTTATGTGGGATAAATTACTTTGGTAGGTTCGCCTGTGTGGGTTCCTACGGGAGATACTCGTTTCAGTCGTATAAGGACCGGTTCATAGGCCATCTCATCTAGTCTGATATACGTACAGCCACATGTCTATATGGGTAGACCTGGTCTCACACCCCGTTAGGTAGAAATATAATTTCCACTGGGAGGCCGGCGCGGCAACGGATTAACAGGAGAGGACACGGCTGCTGTGTGATCTACCGTGGTCTGATCGACATGGTTGCTATGTGGTCTTCCATGTAAAATTTATTGTTGTGCCGTGTGCGAGCACCCTCTTTTAATCTGGATGTTATGTGATCATCCATCGGATGCTGTGTGATCATCCAACCACTCGGTGTTCTAGGATGCTGTGTGATCATCCTGATGTGTGTGGGTTTCGATCCCTGAGTAGTCCGTAGTGGAATTATATGAAAACCTAAGGTAGCTCTATCCGGGTACGAGATCTTGTTAGGCCTGTCCTAATCACTGATCATGGTTAGACTGTGTCTATCGTGTGGGGAAAATTGTACCCCTCTGCAGAGTTTCCTTTCAATTCTATTCGAATAGCCACGTCCTTGGTAATGGGCAACCACTAGGATGAGGTCCCCTTTGATTAGATTTTCTTGAAATAAAATGTGCTAATGGTCTAAAGGGTTGTTTAACGCTAACCGAACTCTGGCGAGAAGGATGATGCTCTCCCTGGGGCCCAAACCTCACTTATTAATAATATTGCTATCTCCACCATCCACCCTTTGTTGGGACTTGCTGAGTACTTTATGTACTCACCCTTGTTGACTCACGCATAATGATCCTAAGGGGAGCTTCGACATCGACGAGGAGGCGAATGACGAGGACTAGGAGACGCCACGAGGACCGACCCGGACTTGCTGGAAGGACATACTAGGACTTAGGACTTCGACCGCGCTCAAGCATGCCTGTGGAATAGTGTGCATCGCTTCACTGTAGTTTTCGCCGTAGTAGATAACACCCCTATGTAATAAAGTTGCCGCCTAGCGGCCAAGGAACATCGTTAGCTATGTAAGGCCTATGGCCATGTCATCCCAACATTGACTATTGTAAGACCTTATTTTTATTTTATCAATAAAGCTCGGATTTTATATTATATATATGTGTCCCATTTCTGTAATTGTGTGCGTATTTGTGCATGATCCTGGCGCAAATACGGATGCATTTGGTCTCCTAAAATTTAGGGACCGACAATTTTAATCACTCAAATTGAACCTTATAGTATATTAAAAAAATAATTGAAAACTCAAATTCAGTAAATACATGATTTTGGCTACTTAGTGCTTTTTGTGAAATGATTTCTTATATTGAGTTAGGGTGCCTTTTGAAAATGTAGAGTGCCTTTCAATGTTTTCAGATCGTATTATCGAGGCTAGTCGTAAGACCACCGATCAGATCGATCAGGGGAGATTAGTCGGTCCTAATCGGTCTAGTCGGCTAGTCAGACATTTAGTCGTCCTTGTGCCTAGATGACCTGATCGACCATGTATATACTCTATATATATGATGTAAATGTATGTAAAAATGGCCATAAATAGGTACTCCCTCCGTCCCTATTTAATTGTCGCCATGGGTTTTCGTGCCACAAGTTTGACTCGATTTGTAGAAAATACGTATAATATTTGTGTCTCTAAATAAATTTGTTAAAAAACTAGATCCAAAGATCTTTCCGATGATACTAATTATGATACTGATCGATAATATTTAGTATTTATTAAAATTACCGGTATTTATTTCTTGGGAAGCATTTTTACAATTAAAAAGGGACAGAGGGAGTAAATGGTAGAGGCAAGCAACCAAGTACAGTTTGACATATTCCTTACCATGGTGATTTGGCCACTTACCTATAACTGTTGCTTGCTGATGCCTGATGCTGAGTGTATAATGAATCATTATAATGTATAATGAATCATTATAATGAATCATTATCATGGTGATTTGGCCCAACTAGTCGTCCAGCTAGGCTGATCGGACGACTAATCGTGATTAGTCATCACTTATCGGATGATAAGATTCTAATCGAACAAAACTAATCAAGAGCCCTTATCGAGCACTAAGTTACGATAAGGAGGACTAATCACGATTAATCATGATTAGTCGTCTGATCTGAAAACATTGGTGCCTTTGCTATAATGTGGAGTGTTTTTCTCTAGTTCATTAAAGGTTTGTCTCAATTTAAAATGTACAAAAGTTCAGTATGCTGAGAGTCAATTTCGACCTGCAGCAGCAACCCATCTCGTGTCTCTAAATTGCAGGTCAAGTAGCGGCAGGCCCAGGAACAATAGTCCTCTCTGCTGCAATTGTCCCTTCAGCAAGATGAGTTATGCTCTCTCTGCCTGTGGACTGGAGTTTATAGCATTAACCATAGCCCCACTCAGCTTTGTTCTTTGATTTCTTGCGACAAACACATTTATTTCCTTGCAGTAGCACCAACAATATTTGTTCCTAGATCATTAGCAGTTTGGCACAGCAGAGAATTTTTAGGTTTGCACTGCTCTTGTGCACTTGCATTCAGAGTAGCAGCTGTGGGTTCAGTTTATTATGGGCATGTCTTTTTTGACAATACAATAATTCAACCATTGCGTGGCTTTGAATATTACTCTTTTTGTCTTGAGTGATATGTAGTGGCAAGCATGAGCTTCAGTTTAGTATAGACAATATACTTGCTTTTGCAGAATACATAAATTTCCTATTTAGGAAGAAATTCTTGCCTAACGAGTGACACTTAAATTGCCTAAGAAAATACAATTCACTGCAGCATTACCATATTTGCTTCATGTGTGTTTCTGATTTCTAAGCAAACATAGGAATACTAGCTGCCATACATTATTGAGCTAGTTGCCCTAGACACTATACTTGTTTTTTTATAATATAGATTGCCTATTTAGGAAGACATTGTAGCCTAATGAGTGACACTTAAATTGCCTAAGAAAATGCAATCAACTGCAACATTACCATATTTCTTCGTGTGAGTTTCTGATTTCTAAGCAAACATGGAAACACTAGCTGTCATACATTATTTGAGATAGTTGCCCTTATTGTATGGTCATATCATAGGCATTAAGTTGTAATATTTCTGCTTCCTGCTATATACATTAGGATTTCAAAAATATGCCCATAAGAACATCATCAAGTATGGCATTACTTTTGAGATCAATAAACAGCTTTCATTCTGTTTTTTCACTCAAAGGGGAGGTGATGGCATTGTGCATGGAGGTGAGGCATTTGGTCCCGCTTCAATTTTGCTTTCTCTGCTTGATTTTGTACTTTCATTCTCTGCTTGATGTGTACTTTGCCCATTACACAAATAGATGCAATGCATAAAAAATGAAAATAGAGCTCTGTATTTTCTGCAAAGGGTGAGGGTGGGGTGGGGGTGGGGGGGTGTGGGTTGCAAATGAATATAGATACTATACTTGCTTTTTTAGAATATATAAATTTCCTATTTAGAAAGACATTTTTGCCTAACGAATCATACTTAAATTGCCTAAGAAAACACAGTCCACTACATCATTACCAGCAACAACTTGCTCATCATCAATAGAAGCTCTTGGATCATCCTCTATTCTTGCTTCGTAAGTATTTTTTGACATATGCATCTTTTTTATCTCTATCCAACAACAAATTTATGACACATGTTATCTTTTTTTTTAACATTCAGGATGCAGGCGATGTAGAGAGAAGGAAGATGCAGGCCATGTATAGAAAAGTTGCGCAAATGTGCGCTTTCAAAGGGGATGTATCATGTTGTGCTCAGAAAATTGTAGATACAAATGTCTTCTACGATGAGATGGCAAACAAAAAACCAATTAGTCTTATGAGAAGCTTACTACATGTTATTCTTTTCTGAATACATTTGCCCCTTTTTTGTGAATGTATACGTGCAGTACATCTGGTTTGCCTTTTTCCCCATGAACGTTGGTCTGTATGTGTGTTTGGGCTGCGCAAGCCAACATGAAAATGGCAGAAAAAATTGTCTTGCGCGCTAACTAGCATGTGATTTGCTAAAAAAAGAACAGAATAATCGCACCTTTTACTAAAAATGGCCCGGCCGTGTGATAGGCCATATTACGGCCGGCCGTAATTTAGCTGCTCCCAACTCATAGTATTGCATCTCTTCTGGGGCGCCAAAAGAAGTACCAAAGTGCATGCAGGAGTGCCGACCTGCCGAAGTGCATGCAGGCATTGGCTTGTCGGCATGGGCGATGGCATATACTCCCTCTGTCCCATAGACTTTGTCGTTGAAAAACCGTGTCCACCTCATAAACACGCTTTTCGGACGACGTTCTCCATGGGATGGATGGAGTATCCCGTTAGCCGAGAATAAAACTAGCAAAAGCACCAGGTAGTTTGTACTTCTACTCCATGGAATCCGCCGATGGATGGATGGATCCATTGGAGTCGACCTGCTCCGTTAGCGGTCGACTAGTCTAATCGTAGGGCTAATCGTTACGCTGCCGATCGTTGTCTTGGTGCGCCCACAGGCCACAGTCCGGCCGTCCCGCATGCGTATGCGCGTGCTCGTCTGTGCCGCCTTGTCTCATTGCAACATGAAGGCATGGGGACCAGACAGACCATGGTTGAGGGGCCGGCCGCCGCTGCCTTTTCCATGCGCCCCTACATATGCGCTGCTGGCGTGGTCTGAGGGCACGTACAGCTGGGCGATTCAACCCATCTGTAACTTTTATCTTTTACAAAAAAAAAAAAAAAAAAAACACACCAGGCACGGCCATAAGCGACGAGGCCATTTCGTGCTTCCAGACTCAATCGCCTAGGAGGACGCGTTGTATGACATTATCGACTCCAAGCGTGGATGCATGGATCAGGCTGTGCGCGTGGGAGAATATAGTCTTCCTCGCCAAAACTCCCCACTTTTGCAATCTCTTCACCGTCATTCTTTCTCAAATGTCAAGCATGACGGCGGCTCTGAAGCCCACGTGCGCGCCGACGGAGCTTGAGCCCAGGGTGGGGGAGGCGATGCTGGAGCCTAGGTGCGTGGTGGCGGCTTTGGCGCCTGGTCGTGCCCAACGGTGGATGGGTCAGCGTCGTGCAGGGTCGGGGTGCGCGATGAGGCTGCGCTCATGCTCGATGTCCTTGACGCGCTCTTCATCAACGCAGTGTTCTGACAGAGGCTGCCCCGTTGCCCTCAGGTGGCGGCGGCCCTTGCTCTGTTCGCTTGTCTTATCAGCCGGATTTATCAGTCATTCGACCAGTATTTTGTTCTCACAATAAATTAGTCGGTTTGTCTTATCAGTCATCTTATGTAACCAGCCGAACACGCCGATGGTCTCCAGCAGGGCTCTCCCCTACCTCCACTCCGCCTCTTGTTGATGTCTTCAGACTTCAGCAATACTGCTCCTACTCCTATATAGATTATTTCAGTTACCTGTCTAGTTATGTTTAGGTGCACTTTTGAGTTGCAACATCGCTAGATGATTGTTTTGGGGGATCTCTAATGCCAAAGCAGTGAGAATTGAGTGAATTGACTGTAGCAGCCATTTTTTTTCTTGAGTGAGATCTCACCTCTCTGCTGAACTCCTTAATTGCTGCATGATCTGAATTCTCAAAATGTCAGATCCTGACATAAAAAAAGAAAGAGAGAAAGCACATCAGGCGTCAGGTTTTGGATTTCGTTCTGTTAGGCATGCTTTGTGGACAGATAGCAAGGGACACTGAAAATAGATAGCCGTGGGCCTGTGATTTTGAGTTTTCAATTGTAGATTATCCACTGGTGTGTTGAGCTAGCATCTGGATGGGTTTTGCACCATTTGGTGTAGTCAGGAAGTTTTGTTTCAATTCTGAGAGTTAGGAAGTTTTGTTTCAATTCTGAGAGTCAGGAAGTTTTCTTTCAATTCTGCAGTATGAGCTATGTAACTGTGCACTTATCTGTTACAGTTTGAAAACAGCGATGCTCTAAGATTATTTATTCCACTGATGATCTACTTGTGAGATGTGAGCGTACTGCACGAACACTGAGATATGAGCAGCACTGCAGCCCAGCCAATCTCTGTACCAGTTCATTTACTTAGCACAAGAGTGGTGGTGTAAAGATGTCTTGTTTGTACTGATGAGAATCCCTTCCAAGTGTACTCTTCCACTTTTTCTTTAGTCATTTGTAGTAGAGGAGCAAGAGCTCAATCTTGTAAGAGGAGTGAAACATCTTGGTTTGTTTTGGTATGAATATAGTTCTTCATATCATGTTGTTCCTCTCTTTGATCAATATAGTTATGTTCTAGGATTATAGTCTAGTTTTTATGTTTTGATTTTGTCACATAGATTGGTTCATAGTTTATGTGGTTGATCATAGCATGTAGAGCTACTAGTTCTTATGCAACGTTTTTGGTATGTAGACTAGATTATAGTTTTTATATCATGATCATAGCATGTAGAGCTCTATTCTTAATCATTCATACATCTAGATGATTAGTGTTGCTATCTGTTAATGCCCACTGAATAATCCGCAAGCGCACCGAAAGGTTCTAAATG
>JADLZL010003586.1:0-94820 GCA_015844335.1 Chrysopogon serrulatus | reverse complement strand
ACCGTGGATAATGCCCAGATGATCAAAATCAGCTGTAGCCGGCTAGAAGAGAAAGTCATTCAGAGGAGCTTGCAAGGAATCCAGGCGGTGGGCAACGGGGAAAGGGCACCTTGACGTTGGGAGACGACGTGACTTCTCGCACGCGCCAAAATCAGCATGGAAAGGCAGATGGCGAGCGAGCTGGCTGGCTTTCTCTAGCGAGCCAAAAGAACGGGATGGATGGTTAGCTAAAATAGATTGTCGGATAGAATTGCTGTTGGAGCCGGTTTTTTTCTTCAAAAATTCCAAATCGGATTTTACGGTGGAAATAGCCATTCTAGTTGCTCTTAGCCGGTTATATTCGTGGTCTATATTGTTGGAATTATTCGTGTTGTGACGTATCGTAACAAAGGCCTACTTGGCAAAGCCGAGCAACTCCCACTGTGGGGATTTCAATTTCCTCCAATACGTGCGACTTTCACCACATGAGAATATAGTGATAGACTTTTATTTTTCCTTAATATATACTCACTCCATTTTAAATTATAAATCATTTAAAATTATTAGAGAGTTAAACATTTCAAATTTGACCAAAATTAGAAATGATGGGAAACATCTTAGTCCCTTTATGGATCAGAATCATCATTCATAGTTACTTTATTTGTCTTAAGGTTTTTTTTACGTCCTAGGATGTTCTAGCAAGAATCATCATTCATAGTTACTTTCTTTGTCTTAATGTTTTTTACGTCCTAGGATGTTCTAGCAAATTAGAAATGATGGGAAACATCTCAGTCCCCTTGCTTGCCAAAGTACTAGATGAAATCTCCACGCATTACTCATGATCGTCAAGTGAAAATATATATGGGCATTATCTAAATCTCATCTACCCAAACCCCCACCCTACTATACCTAAGGGTTATTCCCTTCTAAAATTTTAGGAGTTTTCCTTCATAAAATTATGTATATTTTGGATGACCACATGTAATGCATATGATATGGAGTTTTGCTAAGTTTTTACTTATAAACGGGTTTTTGCTTAGAAACAGTTTAAATTTTTACAAAAAAAGTTATCGAAATATATCCATGTGGGGTCTTGTATTGCGAGGATCATCATGGTGCAATTAGATTATTTTAATTACGATACTTGGTTTAGGTGCTATGACTTTTTCTATTTAAAAAAAATAGCTAGTGGAAGATAAAAGAAGCTTAGTGGGGGGTAACTCCTTTGATGATGTTAGGCTGACATCACTTTTTGAAGAATAGAGCAATTTAATTGGAGGAAATCCCTTAGTGAGAGTTAGCTTTATAGGAGGAGGATCACTATGGTGCAATTGGATTATTTTAATTACGATACTTGGTTTAGGTGCTATGACTTTTTTCTATTTAAAAATAACTAGTGGAAGATAAAAGAGGCTTAATGGGGGTAACTCCTTTGATAATGATGTCACCGACATCACTTTTGAAGAATAGAGCAATTTGATTGAAGGGAATCCCTTAGTGAAAGTTAGCTTTATAGGAGTATAGGATTTCCCTTAAAACTTGACTGTTGTTTAAGTGATATTTACTAACATAGTGTAATAACTGAGGAAACACATTCGGACGCATAGATTACTTGCCATTTTTAAGTCTAATTAGTCTGCGTTGTAATAATAATGTGAATGAGCTAAAATACAAGCTTTCTAGATAAATTTTGGACGCTGAGATGTTTTTTTTTAGGATGATGTATTGAGGTAGTAGTAGTAGTACTATTTCATTTCGTTACTGAAACAGGCCGGTGGCTAGGATAATCCCGCTCCTTGAATTGTACGTACTATTCTTCCAATAATTCTTTGGACGGGTAAATAGCACAAAAAAGTAAGGTAAAAAGGAATTGTGGGAACGCCTTGGCACACAGGGTCTGTCGTGCACTGACAACGTTGTTGTAGGTTGTACAGCTACCTGATATATTGAGGCAATGCTGTTGGATAGATTCGGCGCAGAAATGTTATTCTCCTCTTGCCAGTACTTGTTACATTACATTATAATTATAGTATACTAATAACCAAAGAATGAACAAAAGGAAGCTACAAAGAAAGCCATCACAACCACATTTGGACCTTAGTTTTGCAATTTGCATAAACATGTATGTGAGTGAATTGTCCCTGGGTCTTCAGGCCGCGCCATTGCAGAGATGGCCATTGCCGTTGCACATGGACGGGTTCTTGACCAAGGCGTTCTCGCCCTCAACGAGTGGCATGTGCGGCTCCTCATCGTCCACCCCGCTCCCTCGACGTCCTCGTGCGTCAGGAAGCACGGCTGGTTCGTGGAGCACAGCACCCGCGCCCACATCCGGTCTGTGATCACCACCTTGTTCTGCTTCTCGGTGATCCTCTGCAAGATTCAATTCAATACAACGTCAGTCAGTTCACTGCAGACAGATGAGCGCGTAGAAATTTCATGGTGACATGAAGAGCTACTTGGATTGGATTGGAGGGGGCGCTTACGTAGAAGGGGATGTAGGCGTGCCTGCCGTTCACCGGCGCGACGGTGAAGCCGGTGTACCCGGCCATGGCGCCGTGCAGGGCGCTGTGCGCCAGCAGCGTGCAGTAGACGTTGTCGGAGGCGTTGGACGGCACGGCGCGGATCATGTACGTCGGGTCGATGTACTTGAGCGTGATGGGGAAGCTGGGCTTCTTCTTGAAATGCTCCTTGATCTTGTGAGACAGCCAGAGACCGACGTCGAGGAGCACCTTGTTGCCGGACGCGTCGTGGGTGTCGGCGAAGTTCATGCTCTTGGCGATGAGGTCCTGGCCGGCGCCCTCGGCCACGACGATGACCATGTGGCCGTTGTCGCGGAGGCGCTTCTCCACGAACTCGAGCAGGCCGCCCTTGCCCTCGAGGTAGAAGGGCGACTCCGGTATGAGGCAGCAGTCGACGTCGCGGCTGGCGAGCGTGGCGTACATGGCGATGAAGCCGCTGTTCCGGCCCATGAGCTTGACGACCCCGATGCCGTTCTCGGCGCTCTCGGCCTCGACGTGCGCCGCGTTGATGGCGCGCTGCGCCTCCTCCACGGCGGTGTCGAAGCCGAACGACTTGTCGATGACGGCGATGTCGTTGTCGATGGTCTTGGGCACGCCGACCACGGCGCACTTGAGCCCGCGCCGCTGGATCTCCTCGTGGATGGTCGCGGCGCCCTTCTGCGTGCCGTCGCCGCCGATGATGTACACCTGGTTCACGCCGCGGTCCTGGATGCTGTCCACGATCTTGGCCGTGTCCTGGCCGCCGCGGGAGGTGCCCAGCACCGTGCCGCCGCGCTTGTGGATGTCGTTCACGGACCGGGGCGTCAGCTCCACCGTGTTGCGCGCGTAGAACCCCTTGTACCCGCCCTCGATGCCGTAGATGCGGGTCACGCCGTACATGTCGTGGAGGCCGCACACCAGCTCGCGGATGACCGTGTTGAGGCCCGGGCACAGCCCGCCGCAGGTCACGATCGCCGCCGTCACCTCGTCGGGCTGGAAGTAGACGCGCTGCCGCGGGCCGGCGCGCCGGAAGTGCGTCCCGCGCGCGCTGCTCTTGTGCACCACGATCTTCTTCGCCACCGTGTCGTCCGGGTTCACGAAGTACTGCCTGCATGCGCGGTCGGTCGGAGCAACGCAATTCAGTCAGCAAACCGGATGTTTTTTTAATTTTCTATTCAATTCAATTAAGCAACAAGAAATCGAAGACGGTGGAACAAGAATTCGTTCGGATTGCTTACTTGACAACAGAGTAGGCAGGGTGATCTTGCAGGGGATTCGGGTAGCTCTGCATACGAACAAGAATCAAGAACATGAGCAAAAGCGATCCCATCTGATTAACCAAAGAAATCTTTGTTTTTCTCTCTTTTATCAAGAAAAATGAATTTCGGACTTACCTTAAGTTCGGGGAGGTAGTCGGTGAGATGCGGGACGTCCTCAAGGACGTAGCCGCCACAGCCGCCGGCGAGCTTCTTCTTGGCCGGCTTTGCCTTCTTCGCCGGCGCCGGTTTCGCCACGGCGGGAAAGGAAGAATTCAATTCCATAAGCTTGTGCTGCGGTGGCTGGGTGATGGCCACCGGAGCCGGCGCGACGACGACGGTGGCGGTCTCCATCGATCGCAGTCAAGCAAGCAAGCAAGCTCGGGACTGTTGATCGGTAGACCGACTGACCGATCGATTGGCGGAGGCGATTGAATTCGCCGGAATTGATGGGCAGAGCTAGCGACGAGTGCTGCTGCTAATTCTTGTCCTCGTGATGAGACTTGTTGGGATTGCTGTGAGAAGGCGGGAAATCGGGTGCAGGGTTTATATAGCCGGGCGAGGCAGGGGCAGGAGCAGGACAAAACAGAGGAGGAATCGGCGTCTTCGGTATCGGAGTTGGACAGCGCGTGGGTTCGGCCCTCGGATTCTCAGCTCACGTCGTCTTCTCCCGTTGTTTTGTTCTTTATTTATTTTATATATATAAAAGAAAAAACTGGACGTTTCAAACTTCTTTGTGAAATGATTTGGTAGATTCGATAAATGCTTCTACGTAGCTAACCATTGTGGCGTCACCTTAATCGTACTAATGGTATTTCCTAACTAATTTATTATCTGTTTATCTTTATACGAGAAGGTATTTTAGGGCCATTCACATCATTGGTTGGAAAATTAGATAAATTATCGAACACTTCATATTCTTTGTGAAATAATTTTGAAAATTAGACAAATGGACCATTTGTTCATCAATGATTTAATGTCAACCGTGGCATTACATGAATCCTATATAAGGAGTACATCTAATAAAAAATAAAAAATAAATATAAAAACACTCTTAAATCTTTAGGGTGACCATTATTTCAATGTGGACAGATCACACTCTACAATTTAAATTTGGGGAGAACAAGTATAATTGCATTTGACAAGAACATTTACTCTCTATCGCTGCATGTTAAGCATATTCTGATTAGAAAAGAAATCATATAAACTAGATCTTAATTATTAGTTTCTCTTACAATACCTTTCGCTTCACAATCATCATCATCTTAGAGCCATTTGAATACAAATATTTTGATTTAAGTTTTATATCCTAAATTTTGTACAATTTGACTAATTGTCGATCAAAATTTGTCAAACTTTGAAATACATTTATAATTCTGATACAAGAAAATAATATTTAGCTACCATTTCACATATCTCATTCTAAATTATACGTCGTTTTGGCTTTTCTAAACACAAAATTTTTCGTATGCAACTAGATATATATTATATTCAGATATATTACAAAAATTATATATTAAAAAAAGCCCAAACAATTTATATAATTTAAAAAGAAGGGAATAGCAATTAAATTTGCATGTCCAGTGGTTCCGATGTCCAAAAAGTGTTACAGTACATACCACAATGACTTTCCTTGGCCCATGGCCAGTTATTTATATCGTTGTGTTTATAGAGAACACCACGAAAACCCCCTCTTTGTTGACCCTGGGTCTAGGTGCGATTTATCACGTGGACATATCAGGAAGAATGGCGGGCTGGCGGCTGGCGGGCTCAGCAACCGGAAGATGCGGCGAGGGTGACCCACGGGCCCCATTAGTCAATCACGCAGCCATCAATTTTGAAGTCAATCTAAATATTCTTAATTCACTGGAGTGTCGGAGCCTGGAGGCTGCAAGCAGAGCGAGCCGCTGGCCGCCGCAACCAAAGAAACAGGCTGCCGCCTGCCGGTCGTGCAATGACTCCAATAGTGGAAATAGCCTTCTAGTGTCAACTTATATAGACCAGACTTTTTTGAGAGGGACCGAAAGGGGGTTGGCGAAAAATTGAATAGACCATACTTCTTCCAAGTCCTTTGTTTTTTGTGGTATATTCTTCTTTAGCTCTTTAAATACCAAAAACATTCTTGAGGCAGGTTATCGAAGTTGTTTTAGTCCTTCGTAAAAAGAAGTCCTAGAAATGTTTATACCAATAATTCATATTGTAAAAGAAGTTGGTTTTTATTTTTAGGTCTAGACCCGTACCCATATGTAGGGCCGGTCTTGAGTTTTCAGGAGTCCCCGAAAAACCCAAAATTTGAGACCCATATATACACATGAATGACTAAATGCTAGCATACTTAGTATATATCTAGGATAGGACCATCCCACCTTTTTTTAGAGCCGGTCCTATCTATATATTGATATATATAGCATGCTACTAACTATATCCCCCATGTTGACTTCACCTGCCTCCTCCCTCCCTTCTCTTTCTCCCGTGAGCTTCCTTTCTCCTATCTACTCTCTCTTCTTGGCCGAAGGCTGGGGACGATGCAACCAAGATCGGTGCTGTCGGGGGCTAGCCGCCTATGGGGGTTTGAGCAGCTAGGAGCATGGCTAGTGTGAGGGCCTAAGATGACACAGCCACCACAGCTGTATGAATCAAGGCCTTAGGGTAAGCGAGGATATAGGGGAGAGGAAGCCCATATGAGAGAGGGATGAGTGAGACCCACATGCCAATATGTCATATAGTGTATAAGCACGAGTTTAGACCTGTTTAGACTAGCTGTGAGACACGAATAGAGATTGATGATTTAAATGGACGATTTATATATTTAAAGAGACTAAGATAACACAACTGAACAAGTTTGAGGATCCAAATGTTGAATTTGCATGTTTAGGAACTGAGCCAAATGACATAGCCAAACAAGTTCAAAGACCCTAAATAAATATATAATTTATGAGTTTAGGGACCGAGATGATACAAACAAATAAGTTTAAGAACCACCAATGAACTTCACTCTAATAAAACTATGAATCTAGAAACGCTAAAATGACATAAATTTACAAAGGGAGAATAAGATATACTATAGCTTTTGTATGCTAATTGAGAGGATGATTTTGCATGTTTACCAATACCTTGGGTGGACTTTGCACGCAGGAGAGAGAGAGGGAAGAGAGAGTGACGCAGAACATGTCTTTTGACTCGAATAAGGATCTTCTTGCCTTGATACCTTGAACGTGTGTGAACGATGTACTAGTTGTTTTCTTCAAACAAAACCAACGGAGAAGAAAACAAGGACCGCCAAGTTTGCTGGAGGTGCCTATGCCGTACATACTTCCACTAAGAATGAGAATATACAGATGCTTTGTTTAGTTTTTGGATGTATTCCACTATAAACATTTGTCCCTTTCATATAGACAATTAAGAAGCATGGCTATTCTGATACAAAGGTACATGTACTTCAAATTTGTCGAGCGGATCCGTCGATCCTTTAGTTGTCAATGCAAAACTAGGCGTAGCCAACCATTTGTTTGATTGTTTTTATAAGCTGTCAAAAGGGAAAACATGGACTTTCATTAATCTATGCCCACTAATTAAATGCTAGCTATAAATCATCCCATTTCATAATATTTTAATTAACTGTAGTTACCTGAAGTACTAATCAGCATAAAAAACTACGCATACCGTTCACAGCTATGTTTTATGTTACAAACATCTTTCTTTTTTTTTTTTTTTTGAACTTGGGAAATTCCTAACCAAACGAAGCAATAGTGAATTTGTTTCTGAAGGAACAAATGCTTAATAATGCGAAAGGGTTCGTGGTCTACTAGAGGTAGTCTAGTGGATCGCTACCCATGCGGATGTTGTATATTTTTCTAGATATTTTTCAGAAAAAATAAAATATATGCGTACATGCATATTTGGTGTTACTATTTATTTCTAGGGAGTCTTTTAATCTCTTCTTTACGTGTGTACAGACACATATGTGTGTGCTGTGATGTGAGTGTAAAGTGTAGGTCGTGTGTGTTCAAATTTTATCCAATTTTAAAAAGGAACAAGTGCTTAATAAAGTAAGGTAGCGTAGACACCAAGAAGCACCAGCACATAGACATAAGTGTCGAGAGGTCTTCTCATGTCTACATTTTTTAGCGCCTCTTTGACGAGACCAAGAAGAATCATTTAGTTGGCTATTAAATGTTCTCTACCGCCTATGTTGCACTGTCGTCTTCTTCTTCTTCTTTAAAATGAAGGTCGCAGGGTTAGAATCTTCGATAGTAGAATCTTGCATGTTCTTTTATTACTGTACTCCTTCCGTTCCTAAATAGCTGTTATTATTGCTTTTCAAAAAACAACCTTGACTAATTTATATTAGAAAATATTATATTATTAGTATACTATTAAGATTATTATATAGATCATTGAATCTATTTTTATAGTAAATTTAGTTCGAGAAACAAATGTTGTATGTATTTTCTATAAATATAATCAAACCTATAGCACGAAAAAAAAAGATATAGTTATCCAGATACGGAGAAAATACACTTGATGTGCTATATATCACTAGTTACTTTAGCTCATAGTGAACATTAAATACCATTCATCTCGTAGAACCAATCTGTGCTTCTGCTACGTACTAGAAATACTGCACTGTGGCTAGAACTCACCGAATTAGTTTTTTTTTATAATTCTATACACCCTAAATTGTTTGCTAAATGTGTCTTTCTATCACCCACTTGTAATTGTGTCAAAAAGTATATTACTTCTGTGAGAATTTAATATATTGTTTTGAAAGCGATGCTTTTCACGAATATTTGTTTTTGTGACGTGATCATTTTGATTGGTTCCATTTGATGATTGCGGCTACACGCCGCCGTCGCAAATGACAATGCAAAGTCCTTGTAAAACTGTTCCACTGGGAGACGTAGTATATTATTGGAGGCTGACACTACAGATTTCTTGTTTGTACACATGTATTCCTATGGAGGTTTCCCTGCTAACAACAAACACCATTGCTTGGATTTTGCTATTGGTCTATGTAATTAAATGAGCTGTATGTGTTCTGTTCTCATAGCTGAGGAAGCGAAGCTTGCCTGTTGTGGTTCTAGGTTAATGGTTGCTTATTGGAACACACACAAACGTCAATGATGTTTTCCATCTTGTAATTGGATCCACTGAGCCAATATTAAAAGCATAAAGATTCACAATATAAACAAGGTTGGCTACGTCAATATATTTATGTCCTGTTTGAACTCGGATATTCAGTCTCAAAATTTGAAATTAGTATTGACTAGCTCCAACTGCAGTTGTTTGGATGGTTTAGAATTTGGAATACGAATTGGGTCCCAATACCAAACGGTATTCACTATACTTGCAACCTCTCATTTTCAATACCAAGCCATCCTCCTCTGTATTGTTCAACATTCAACGGCCGACCACCTCCGCCTTCACGCTCCTGGATGGAGTGTCCCGATGCTCCGTTAGCTTCCTCAACCACCAACCCTCTTCCTCAGCCCTGACACTCCTGGATGACTTCCTCATGTCCAGCGCCCCTCGCTAACATTCCAACATTTTTTGTACATCCAGATAACAGAATTTATGTTGTGTCCAATTCAAATACTAAGGCTGATTTGGTATTAAACTCAATTCAATTTTAGCACCTCAAATATATCTACATCTGAATAGACCCATAGATATATTGATGATCAAAATTAGAAAATTTGATTTACGAAAACTTAGATGCATTAATTATATCAATGTCTAAATCAAAATGAATTATATGACCACCATGTAAACATAAAAAGGGCAGCACTTATTCGAAGGTGACAGAAGGAATTTTGGAAATAGATTGAGCAGGAAAACGAGTACAACCAAAATTGTCAATAGAGAAAAAACAAGAAAGTCTCCTTCAATTCGCTACAAAATGTCTTCATTCTACTGCCATCTCGACCATGAGAGGTTTCTTGGTCGGAAAATTCTTCTATTTCTCATGTTCCAGAGAAACATGTATATGTGTCACAGTGGCATTGAAAGCTCAGTGATGCCCTTTTGAAATGTTTTGGCCGTGTCCCAGCACCACACAATTAACTTTAGAATTGTGCTTGACGAGCCGTAGAATGCCTTGTATTTTCGTCACTTGGGCAGGACAAGTGACAACAAGCTCCATGCGGAGGGACGATTAATGCACTCCCTTTCTTTTCAAATAATAAGAAGAATAGCTGTAATATATGTGACTCGGCAAATGACATTTTTAGAGGGTGAACACTCAATCCCCACGTGAGTGAGATAGGTGTTGACGGCAAAAAGTGGCCAAGGCATGAAAACCACCCTACACCACTTCACGACCACGTTTCTGGTATAAAGGCGATAAAAAAACTACTGGATTATCGCTTATTGGAGGTGAAATGACGAAAATACGGTTTTTAGACTCACTCAGTCTTCCAAAACTGGTCTAACCGGTTTCTTAAACCAGGCTGTTTTTTCTTCAGATCGTCCGATCAGCCTACTCAAGCCCGAGAATGAACCAGCTACGCCGGTTTTCTGTTTATTTTGTGACCGGTTAGAGTCCAACTTAGTTTCGACTTATGTTTTGACGTGAGCAACATATAAAATGCGTTTAGAATATGTTTTCTATTAGGATAAAACTATCCATCTACATAATTAGAGGACCATCGCTAACTACGAGATCCAACATCTGATCAATCTTTTACATCTATTATTATACCTTTTATCCTATTTTTTCTAATCTCCTGCTGTTCGACGCATCCTTTGATGAGATTTCATGGTATTCTATGTGGCCTTGCTGATGGATAATATCAGTGTGCACCTCCAAGACGTCTTTCACATGAGGTGTTCTCGAGTTGTAACGGTGAAGGTTAGACTTTAAATCAGCCGCATCGATCTATATATGTGGATGGGTTTCTCCGATCTTTTGAAGCTAATTGGTGAGTGTGATAGGTTTATCCAACCTCAGATATACTAGGTCCTTTTTCTCTTTCCCTCCAAATTCCAGATTTTTCACTCTCTCTTCGTCACATCAATTTTTAGTCGCATGTATGGAGTATTAAATGTAAGTAAAAAATAACTAATTATACAATTTGTTTGTAAATCACGAGACAAATCTTTTAAGTCTAATTAGTCCATGATTGGATAATAATTACCAAATAAAACGAAAGTGCTACAATACTTCGAATTGAAAAAACTTTCAATATAAACGAGGGCTAGGTTTTACTTATGTGTGATTTAATTTGGCGTCAATAATAGAGAAAAAAAAAAAAAAGAGAAGACGATAGAGGTGAGAGAAACCACATCACCTTTGTAATACTTTTTGCTGGAGCCACAATGTCAAGAGCCACCCACCCACCCAGCTCCTGTATCCCCAGATGTACGGCGATAAGCGTAACCATGTATCAGAAATTCTCGTGATACTTTGACCCAAATGAAAGCGAAGATCTCATCACGCCTGGAAAACGAGGAGACGAGACTTCTAAACCCATGGTGCTCTGCTCCGCTGCCGCTGCCGCTGCCGAGAAACGCCGGCGCGTCCCACCAACCGGAGCCGCAGTTTCTTTCTTGACCCGGGGACCAAACCAAGCGGACCCTTCCAGTTCGCGTTCGTCTCTGTCTTCTGCACGCAACTGCCATCCAATTCCAACCGCAAGGCGCCACCGACCTTCCAGGCTGCTTCCTCAAAAGCCGCGGTCAGAGTTCAGAAACGTCGTTGCAACACGGGCAAGAAACACGAACATGCATGACATTGGACATTGGTTTCTGCTGTCCCAGTTGTATTAATCTAGACGTTCAGTATCCGTGGGCTGGGCCTGCATGGCCGGCCAAGGAATCCAGTTCGCCCAGGTACATGTTCCAGAATCCAGATGTTGGAATAAACTTGCAATTGACCTTCTTGTAAAGAAAAGATTCCTCAAGGGAAATTGAAGTTGTGCACACGCCCAATGGCTAATGATATTATATAGGAACTAACCTAATGATCGTCATCAGGAGCATGACACACAGCTGCAAATTCAGTTATTCAGCTAATGTTTTCCCTTGTCTGAATTTTTTTTATGGTTGTGTGCTGGTAATATAATAACGCAAGCAGCACAATGGAAACAGACCAAAACCGGATGATTCTCGACATAATAAACCTCATTTTAATTGCCTTCTACCCCCGCCTGGGCAATCATGCATGTTTCCTATCTGAAGCAATCACAGTAGGTTAGGGTAGGGTGATTAAGAAACATGAACCAAAAAGGTGCAGTCAATTATTTGTCTCGCCATCATATTCTGTAATTCCTGCAAACTGCGGGCACAAGACCTGATGCTGCTCAAGACTCAACCAACCAGGTCAATAAAGATGGGAAAGCAGGTCAGACCAAGGTCAAGTCGTGCAAGCTTCCAGACTCAAAGAAGCTTCCATCATTTCTTTCTACTTTGATTGGCAAAAAAAGGGCTTCATTGGTTTGTGTTCACTCTTCCTGGTCTTGCAACCCTTCAATAATTTGTTCTGCCTAGAAACCGTTCCTAACCATTTCAGGCTGGGAACTATTCTTGACTGCCTAAATGGACAAGCCCTACCAGGGAAGGTGAGATTTTGCAGATTACGATCAAATTGTAAAGAGCAATCATATATAGAATGAAACATGAGATCATTTGACCTAATCAAATAGGTGATAACAAGAACTATATAGTACTCTTGGAACTAATGCTCTTTGTCGTGGACACAACCTCTGACTGGAATAATAGGGATATACAAAGCATAAAAAATTGAGGTAGGTAATGTGGACTTTGTTTAGATTTAACAAGAAAAAACTAAATAAATTTATAATTAAGTTATACATGATCCAATGAGTATAATTTTTATTATTGTTAACTAGTCAATCAACCCGTGCAATGCACGGGCTAGCCATATGTGACTTTATATTCCTCTATTATTTCCATAAAAGAAATATATTTCTTAATTAATAGGTCTTTATTAACAAACAAATTCCACATTAATTTGGAAACTATAAAATGAGCCCCTCAATTAGTAAAACAATTATGCTTCCTCTAGCTCTAGTAAGGGTTAAGTACATTTTGTACTTAGGAAAAAATATAAGTGAACACATGTATTTTTTGTTTCCAGAGAGTGCTCACAAATTATGTGATTTAGGTTTATAATTTGTACTTTGAATAATGAAAAATGAAAAATGCACCCTGCCACCACCCTGCCACCACCCCCGGACTCGGACACGAGACGCTCAGGTCTCGCGCCGCCGCACGCCAGCTATTCCTTCCCTACCCATCGCCGCTCCGTCGCACCGTCCTCCAACGGTGGTGTCCGGGATCTGGCAGTGATATCCACCAACCCTGAGAGAAAGAGCAACAGCGAGATCTACAGCAACGATGGCGTCCTCCGGCCGGTCCGTGTCCAGTACGTGGATGTCCTCCCTCCTCCGGCTTCGTCCGTGCTGGGGTGCCCGGCCACGTGCTCTAGAGACGTCGGTGCAAGACCTGCGCTGCGCGCCCTCCACTGAGCCGCAGCTCTACAACAACCTCATCGACGTCCTGCTGTGGGAGAACGTGGTGGGGGCCGTCGTGCTGGTGTGCACATGACGAAGGATGGCGTGCACCCCAACCTGTTCACCTACAACCTGCTCGTCAAGGTGTTCTGCCAGAACAGGGGGGTCGGGGCTACGTGCAAGATGCTCGACGAAATGGCCAGGAATGGATGCCCTTAGAGAACGTGACCGACGCTGCGTGCAAGATGCTCGACGAAATGGCCAGGAATGGATGCCCTTAGAGAACATGACCGACGCCACCATCGTCTCCGTGCTGACGAAAGGTCCGTCCCGCTGCTCACCTCGCCGCAACCATGCTTCACACAGAGGCCGCTGCTTGCTGCTCCCTCCCATGGCGAAAGGTGGTGTCAGGTCAGGGCGGCAAGGAGTACCAGAGCAATAAAGTCATCACTGGTTAGAGGTATATATTTTGTGCCTTCTCCTAAGTTCGCTGGCCATCCAGATGCATTTCATTAGGGAGGGCTGAGTGCGTATGACATTTTCTAACTGATTTTTAGCAACATGTTCTCTTTTCGCAAATTTGCTTAGTAATGTGCAGTTGCAATGAGTAGGTAATGTAATTCCAGATCCCACAACAGAAAAACAGGATACCGGTTTCATTCAGTGGGCATTTCTTTGTACCATTGGTTTTAATTCTTGGCTTCTTTCACATTTTCAACTATGATATATGTATAAATTGAGAACAAATAGTTCTATCGCATAGCAAAGGCCTGGTATTTTGTAACATGGCATATGCTATCAGTATTTCAAAGAAGAAAGACCCCATCGAATCAGATATGGAATTGCGTGTGCATCCAGTTATGACGTGAAATGCCTATTTCACATCCTTTGCTTGGATCCGATTTAAACTGCTTTGTCATTCTTTTATGGAACGACCTATTGTTTGTAGCTCTAAGCATATTAAATTGAGTCGAGACATCTCTTTCTCATGCTCTAACGGTCTCATTAAACTCCAAACCATTTATGATTTTGCAAACCTGGTGATATTCAGTCCTGTGTTTCAGAGTAACTTCGGTTGGTCAGACAATATAATCATCTTTCAGTAAGAAAGTGCTCTTTGGACTTGCACATTGTTTTGACACACATAGCTGCACACAGCTCTTCTCGCAGTTTAGTTAGGCAATATATAATAGTAAGGTAGATGCCAAATCCGCAAGTGAGGAAAAATGCACACTCTATATATTGTCCGAGCTCAAAGGTTGATGTTTCAGCTAAGCATTGCAGCACTCTATAAATCACCTACAACATGGTCTGCTGGTCAGACAATATAATCATCTTGCAGGGGCACTTCAGTACCTCACCTTCACCCGGCCGGACATCACATATGCAGTTCAGCAGGTTTGCCTTCACATGCATGATCCGCGAGAGCCTCACCTCACTGCTCTCAAGCGCCTCCTCCGCTACCTCCGAGGCACTGTTGACTACGGCCTGCTCCTCCACCGGTCTCCCTCCACCGAGCTCGTCGTCTACACCGACGCCGACTGGGTCGGGTGCCCGGACACCCGCCGGTCCACCTCCGGCTACGCTGTCTTTCTGGGCGGCAACCTGGTGTCCTGGTCGTCCAAGCGTCAGCCGGTGGTCTCCCGCTCCAGTGCCGAGGCGGAGTACCCAGCTGTCGCCGCCCGGCGTGGCCGAGGCCTCCCCCGCTCCGACGGCTCCTCGCCGAGCTCCACAGTCCCCTCTCACGGAGCACGCTGGTCTACTGCGCCAACGTCGGTGCGGTGTACCTCTCCACCAACCCGGTTCAGCACCCGGCGGACCAAGCACGTGGAGATTGACTTACACTTCGTCCCGCGATCTGGTCGCCATCGGCAATGTTCGGGTTCTACACGTCCCGACCACCTCTCGGTTGCGACATCTTCACTAAGGGCCTCCCATCCTCGATCTTCTCCGAGTTTCGCTCCGGCCTCAACATCACCGGTGGCTAGTTGCGTGCGTGGGGGGGGCTCGTGTGTGTGCTTCTTTTTTCTTGTCCAATGCGGAACTCCATTTGTGCGGTAGTTCAGACTGCGGGGGGTGTTGGGTATGTGTATTTAGGCCCATGAGGCTAGGCCCATGAGGCCCTTGTATGACTTATATTGCTACCCCTCTAGGGTTAGCTAATCAATGAATCACAATGTTCTAGCACTTTCCAAGAAAGTTACTGTAACCAGTAGTCTTTCTGTACAAGGGTCAGTTGTCTAAAAATATACTTTGCCTGTTACTTGTAGATAACAAGCTTTTCATAAATTCAGGCCAGTGGGTACTTGTAGTCTTGTAGATATCCATCATATCATGGTGTTCGAATATTTACCTCAAATTATATTTCACCCAGTTTCATTTCTTTAAATTACTTTGCCATAACTGGACCTATGGGTACTTAGAATGTTTGCTTACTTAGAATGTTTGCTTTGCCTTCTAGGGAAGAATGTTTGCTTTGCCTTCTAGGGAAGGATTGATATTGCTTCCATTAAGTAATTATACAAATTCAGTTTTTTCTCTCTATTGACATTGCAACACCTAGGCAAACCAATGATTATTTTGCTAATATGATGATCAAACTTAAACAATGAATGTCTGTTAAATATGAATATTAAAAATTTCAAAAGGTAATTCTTGTAGCTTTTCCAAAGTCTATTATATGAAGGATTGTGTTAGCCAGGTTTGTTACGGGTGAAATATAAGCAGTCAAAAATTGTTCTTCCCTAAAAAGTATGCGATGTGCCATTCTCTGCTTATTTGACAAAACGTGTCCCTGTAGTAGTGTAATGGAGTATAGAGATTTTAGAGATATATATGTTTTCTTTGTTTAGAGGAACTCATCCGGAGTAGCAAGAGAAAAAGTGTTGCATTTACACCTTTTTGTTTTCATGCCAGGTTGTACAGAGTCCCTTCTGTTTTTTTGAAACAACCATGTATTTTCCTATATACCAATCCACCTGACCTGCCATTTCACTAATGTGAAAGCAGCCTGACAATCATTTTCCTTTTCTAAGGTTGAGTTGCATAGTGATCATGACTTTGGTGTTCTAACTCCACCATTTTGCACATGATAGATCCACAGGTTTAGATGCAGACATTATTCTAATGTAGCAGGGGCAAGGTATATTTGTTTATTGTCTTTGTTTATCTGATAGAATTGGTATTTGTGTCTGTATCTCGACAAACATGCTTGTGAGCATTTGTTGTACTCAATTTTGTCTCACCAAGACTCTTCATGTCACCATCTATCTATATGTCAACAACTCGACCAATTGATAACGTAGTGATTGATTTTCATTCCCTATCTTTTATGTTTTGACAGGTGGAGCAAACATGTTTACCCACAGGCTGCCTGCCACCAGCCAAGTACTTGACTCCTGTGGTGAGTGCATCTGATCTGTGGCTGAGTTGGATGCTGAACCGCAGCTCCGTTGGTAGCAAGCCCATCAGCAACGAGAAGGATGGAGTAAATGCAGTGTGGGAGTTTTGTTCGCATCTGTAAAGTTTTATTAGCAGAGAGGCGTAGCTCTCCGCCTCTGAAAAAGAGTTTTGACTGTCTGTGAAAAGTGTTTTTTGTAGCATGGCTCGCGAGCAGCAGCATGGCCGGGGGCGGCCTCGCGCACTCGTTGGTGTGCGAGTGGCGGTGGTGATGGATGGATAGATTCCGTAAATAACTCATGTTTTTCACAGTAAAACTTTTCCAATTTCAATTTTATGTACAATCATAATAGAAATTTTCTTAGATGTTTTCTCATAACAGAGATTCAAGATTCAAGCATATATTTAGTTGAATGCTTGAAATCTTGATATATGCTTCATGGTTCAATTTTGACTAGAACAAATACCATATGTATAAATAAAAGTCATGATTGCAAGTCACTTAACCATTGAGTCCATGTATATAGTTATCAGGATTTTGAGAGGTTGCATATTATATTATTGTCATATAAATAAGATAGGTTAATAATATTTTTTGTTACCTGTAGCAACGCACGGACCAATAGCTAGTCCACACATAAGGTGCGTCCTAACAAAAATTCTCCTCAAAATTGTTTGTTCTCCAATGTCCCCCCCTATCTCAAATAACATATAAGGTGGACAGTATTTCACAGTCATCACAAATTGAAGGGACATATTGGAAGATTTTAGATATCACTAAATATAGTTTGTTGGATAGAGAAACTAACGGAGGGTAATTTTTATTGCATAGACGTTAACGTTTTAAGAGGTTGGATAAGAAAACTTTTATTGGGCATTTTTTGTTTGTACTGATTATAGGACTGATCGACTGGGCCATTTGTTAGGTGGCTGATCCATAAAGCACTTCCTTTCTAGGTTGTTTAGCATACATAAGAGTGAGGGTGGTTATATTTAATGAATAACTCATTGGTATGGTATTTTTCTTTTCCTCCAAAAAGTATAGGAAATTGAATACTTCAGTTATATTGTTTACATGGAGATACATGGATGCATTACCTTGATTGCTGAGACCTCATACACTCTTCGTTGCAAATCAAGCGTTATATATCCTAGGTCCAAGCTCTAGTCTTCCAATTTACATTAGTTTTGCATCGAATATTGGCTAGAAAAGAGAAGATAAGCATAAGATAGTATCAGGACATGTTATTTATATAAACAAAAATTTTAGAGAGAGAGAGAGAGAGAGAGGAAGGGCACCAGAAAATTTACCATGGTCTATAGGAGGGGTTTCTGAGTAAAACCAACCAAGCTCGCAATTTACGCCATTGCCTATTGGTGCATCTTGCCCATCTTAGAAGTAGACGTCAGGTTGAGGGCATAGAGATGCAAGAATCTGAATTTCCGTAGTAGAAAGCAGTGAGTTTGACGAAGAAATAAAGGAAGCGACCTTTGATGAAGATTGAAGATAATCAAATGCAAGAGGCAATTCAAGTAAATAGATTCCTCTCCTAGGGTGCCACCATGCATACCAATCGTCTTCTTGCATTGTCTCACGTAAGACACATGTAGGTAAATGCTCCGATGATCCTATGCTTGTCTCTCCACATCTGCGGGGCAATCCAGCAGGTGAACTAATGCCTTCATGAGATTTTTCATCCCCACTCTAACATCCATCTTGCCATAACACCATCGATACATAATACACACAGCTGTTTGTAGGAATTGTAATATATGAGAGAGGAACCTGAGAAGATGTCGAAAACGCGATGTGCTAGGTTAGATTGGATGGGTTCAGAGAAAAACACACGTAAGCCACCCAGATTGATTAATTAGGTAGTTATTTTAATTATTATATTTTCAATAACCGTGAGAAACCAACAACGTGAACCTGATTTGGAGTCCGATATATTTTATATTGATATAATAATATTAACCAAGTCAATGTGAACGTGATTGGTAGATATTTATTATTATTATTAATATATTGTAAACTTCGGCCATTCAATGGATGTACCATCTGTACGTGATTGGTAGATTTTAGGCTATTCTTTGTTAATCTCTATAATAGCAAATATGATAATTATGTGGGGAATTTGTATATAAATTTAGGAGGTTATCTTGAATTATTCTTCATAATGGCAAGTGGTGGATAATTTAAATATAAAAATAAGGGGTTATTTTATATATTTTTTATAATGACGGGTGGGTAATTTTTTTAAAAAAAATTGTAACACATCCGATGGCTATTATCAACAATGATGATTAGTGTCTACCAAATTACAGGCCGGATATTTCTGATTATTGTAGAAATTTCTAGTATTTATCTTTTTTTCTAGCGCATCTAGGGAGAATCAACGTGGTGTCTCCATTGAAGCCTCTAATTAGTAATAGTAAGAAGCATACGCGTATTAGCCCAACATAAAAATTTCACCTTAATTAGACTATATAAACTGCCTCTAATTAGTAATAGTAAGAAGCATACGCGTATCTGCCATCTTGCATCAACACACAACCCAAACCAGTCTTCGATGCGTCACAGTACACATCAAACGGTTTCTCGATATCTGGCTGTGCCAAGACAGGAGCAATGGTTAGCAACTCTCGCAAGGTGCGAAAAGCTGCCTCACATGCCTCTGTCCAGACAAACTTGTGATCTTTTTGTAGCAGACTCGTCATCGGCTTGGCTATCTTAGAGAAATCTGGAATGAAACGGCGATAATACCCTGCCATTCCAAGAAAACTCCGAATCTCATGAACTGACGTTGGTGCCTGCCAGTCCATGACCTCTTGTACCTTGTCTAGGTTAACTGAAATACCATTCTCGGATATGATGTGACCAAGGAAAGCAACTTCCTTTAGCCAAAACTCGCACTTTTTAAACTTGGCATACAACTTATGCTCTCTAAGTCTGGTAAGCACAACTCTCAGATGCTGGGCATGTTCTTCTTCATTTGCAGAGTAAATCAGAATGTCATCCAACAATACAATCACGAACTTATCCAATTCGGACATAAAGACTGAATTCATGAGATACATAAAGTATGCAGGAGCATTCGTTAAGCCAAAGGACATAACAAGATACTCGTACAACCTGTGTCTAGCGACGAAAGCAGTCTTATGCACATCTGACGGATGAATTTTGATCTAATGATACCCTGACCTCAAATCAATCTTAGAAAACACTTTTGCTTTAGACAACTGATCAAACAGAATATCAATTCTCGGCAGAGGATACTTGTTCTTGACTGTTACGGCATTAAGCGGCCGATAGTCAACACACAGCCTCAAAGAGTGATCTTTCTTCTTACAAACAACGCTGAACAACCCCATTCAGAAGTACTCGGCCTGATGAAACCCAACTTATTCAGCTCATACAACTGTTTCTTCAACTCTGCCAACTCGTTGGGAGGCATACGATAAGGTCTCTTGCATATCGGAGCTATACCAGGTACTAGGTCAATTGCAAACTCAATATCTCTGTCAGGAGGTAACCCAGGCAAATCTTCAGAAAAAACATCAGGAAACTCATAAACCACTGGAATCTCAGCAAGAGAAGAAGCTCGGATAGCATATGTTAACTTGGTCATATCTGAAACTCGAGGCAATAACACTTAGAAAGTGCCATCACCCTTAGGGTCCTTGAGGGTAATTGTTCTATTCCCAATATCAATCACAACTTGCTTATCTTTCATCCAATTCATCCCCAAGATCACATCCATAGTTAAACTAGGCAGTACTACCAAATTAACTCTATAAGACTTATCTCTAATTTCAAAGGTTGCTTGCTCAAGCATCTGATTAGATAGGATATCAGCACCAGCGGAGCTGATGCGGTACCCATAATCTAATTGCTTAAGTTCTAACTCATGTGACTGTGCATATGCTTGACTCATAAAAGAATGCGATGATCCAGAATCAAATAAAACAACTGCAGGATGATTGTTGACAAGAAACATACCCGTGGTAATTGGTTCTCCTTTGGGGATCTCATCCACGGTAATGTGGTGTGCACGGGCGGGATAGGTCGTCTGCTTCTTCGGGTAGGGACAGTATTTGGTGAAATGACCCATCTGATTGCAGTTGAAGCACGGGCCTCTCACGGCTGGAGCAGCTGCCGTGGAACCACCAGTCTTGGCTTGAGCTTGAGGTGCAGGTGGACGAAACCCCTCTGGTTCTTCGGAGGTGGTGGAGCTGTAGGATTCCTCCTTGGAGCGGGTGCACGGAACCTCGAATTCTGAGCAGGAGGGCGGTACTGCGGACGATTAGCCATTGGGGGCCTGAACTGAGAAGATCCTCCCTCAAAGTTTCTCTTGCGATTCTTGGAAGCAGCATGCAGGCTGTTGTTGTTCTCCTGTGTCAAGCAGTCACTGATAAACTCATTGAAGATGAGACTGCGGTTGATGCCCATTGTCTTTGCCATTTTGGTGTTGAGGCCTCTCTTAAAACTAGCGATCTTCTTTTCTTCAGTATCCACATAGCTAGGGGCATAGCGTAACAGGTCGTTGAACTCATGGAGATACTCGTTCATGGTTTTATTGCCTTGTGTAAACTTCATAAACTCTGACACTTTCATAGCCATCAACCCAGGAGGTGCGTAGGTGCTTTACTTGAAACACCCGAGTGAACTGGTCCCACGTAATAGGAGCATTGGGTGGAAAGGTGGTGCGCCGATGAGACCACCAAATTCCAGTGGCCCCCCGCGGTGATGAGCTCCATACTCAACCTTCAGGGATTCAGTCATACGGAGAAGACGGAACTTATCTTCCATAGTGTTGATCCATTCCAGGGCTTCGAGAGGTTCTTTGGCTTGCAGGAACTTGGGTGGGTCAGTATCTAGATAATCCTTGAACGTACTGTAGTGATTGAATTGACGGTCACGGTGGCCTCCGTGACTGGTATTGGCTGCGATATCCCGCAGCGTTGCTTCCATGTTCCTCTGACTGCCCAAGAACTGTTGGAACAGTTGCTCCGCGGTCAACGGTGGGGGGGTGGTGGTGGTAGATCAGTCCTGGGATTCCCACCGTTGCTTCCGTTCCCTCCGTTCCCTCCACTACCGGCAGTGCCCTCATCGATTACATTGCCGCTAGCGGTGCGGCATGTTCCCACCATCTGCATATTTCGGCAACAAGCAATTATTAGGTGATGTTACAACATTGTAAGCGAACGTAATAATCATGCCAATAAATTATTGGAGGAAAATGAATTCATTCAACAACATAAGGGCATAAAGATTGATTTCCACAATTCATAACATCACTAATTAGATTACTTAAGAACATCATCCATGGCATACAACATCCAAAATTGCCAGCATACATACACTGGACTTTAGGCGTTCAGATAGCACCACAATACATGAAGATCCAACACACATGAGTCACATCTCAAGGTTACATGCCAACCACAAAAGAAACAAAGCGCAACTAAGACTAGCGATGAGACTACTAGCCTACTCGTGCTCGCTACCAACGTCAGACTCGGCGGCAAGGACAACGTCGTCGTCAGGTGCAGGCTCAGGTGTAGGTGGAAGGTCAGCGTCCTCCTCGCCTCCGTCAGCGTCGATGACTCCAGGCTCTAGCTTAGCAGCTCCAGGCTCGTGGTAAGGATGAACCTGGTTGTACAGCACGTGGTAGTCCTTGTGCAACTAGTCAATGTACTGCTCACGGTCAAAGAGCCAGTGCCCCAGCTGGTGGGCGTCGTTCCGGGCTTCATTCCTCTCTGTCACCAGACGTGCCATCATCCTGTCGCTGTTCCTCTCATACTGCTCGTAGTGTGCAACACGTGCGCGCAAGGTAGCGATCTCCCTGTTGGCCTCCCTCTCACGGGCCTCAGCGTCGTCTCTGGTAGCTGTGACAAGCTCTATCTGGTGCCTCAGGTCTCGAACACGGTCCGAGTGCCTCTTCTTCCTTTTCTGCTCCTTCTTTCATAGGGCCTTGTTCCAGTCATTCATCTTGTACATGTAGGACTGAGTAGCATCCAAAGTCTGCATCATAGCAAACATGGCACTCATTGCCGCATTGTCACTGTCCTCAATCTCATGAATCCCTGGCCAGCGTGCCATGCTGGGGGACTGCTCCCAGAACGTGTCAGCAGGGTCACCACGAGGAAACACTCCCGCCAAGGCACGAGCCAAGCTCGGCGGGGAAACGCTCCATGATGGTGCGCAAAAGCGAAAAGGCGGCTCTGCTAGCCCCCTCCTCTGGTGTGACTCCGTAGGCACGCAGGCGCCACCCCTCCCACTCCGAGTCCTCGTGGAGTGGTGGGACGGTAACCTCCACAGCAACCATGTTGTCCTCAATGCTCGGCTCCTCGGTCACCTAGGAGTACACGGGTCGCTGCTCCTCCGTATACCCCACGTGGGCCAACACACGCCAAAGGAGCGTGGGCATCCCAAACTCCTCCAGGAAGTGAGACTCCCGGATGGTGGTGCGAGGTGCGAGCTGTCCACGCGGTACACGGCCTCCGGCGGACTTGCGAGCAGTTTGCTTGGTGCGGGCCATCTGTTTAGAAATTTATCCCGGGTGAGACAAGTGATTAATTATCAAATTTTAATTAACAGAAGTAATCAATTTATAAGGGAAGGTAAATGCAATGATATGAGATGAACAAACATGATGTATGCACGGATCTTACGTTCTCACAAACTTAGCAAAAATAATTCTAGCGGTATAAACGGTGGCATACAACGTTCTCTCATAGCGTATAACTAGACGTTCTACACGAAGCGCTGTTATGTACCTGCAGAAAATCCACTTTAGCCCATCCCAACAGTATGAATAAATGCATTGCAGAATGTAAAGATTAAATACTCACACATACGTGCATTCCCAAATACACGCACATGTAGTACAACTATCCGATCCTTGTCCACATGACGGCATCGTCTCAACAGACGGCACAACCCACAATTAAACACCTTGGTAAATACATGGTTTTGACATGTAAGTACTTCCAGCATCACACTAGCACTCCCTAGATTGCCGGTTGGACAACCATGCTCTCACAACTCCCACTTACCGAGGCGTAGAGGCATTTGAACCATACATTACCATCCAAGTGAATGGCACCCATACAATTACCTTGCTGCATGGGCAACAGTAAAAGTAAAATATGATGCAAGCCCCCAAGTCAGTACTTAAATAGCCACCTAGAGTCCTTAATTGGGCATAAAGGATATGAACACTGGCACACTCTTAATTTGCAAACGAGGTTTTCTCCAAAGACTTATAGATCTATAAGTTAAAATTTCAGTTTTGAAACCAAAATCTTTTGTTTTAAATACACATGTGAACAGTAACCGCTAAACCTTGCTCTGATACCAGCTGTAATAGAACCGTCCAATTTATAAAAACATAAGTGCAAAAACCACTCGCTAAGCAAGCGATTAACACACTTAAATTCTTATAAACCCGGTAGTCCGGAAATCTCGAAGGATTTCAAACCAAACATCATCAACCAAGATCGTACAAGTTTAGCATCACCATTCGCACGTTACAACATTTCACAAATAGTTCGTTAACATCAGAGTGCGGAAATAGAGTTATTACAAACCAAGTTCCCAAATCCGAGTAGCGAAAGCAAAGTAGTTTTGAAAGCTCAACCCAACTCACACATTTTTAGAGATTAATACAGTGCCAGTCCAGAGTCTATCCATCAAAAGCAGTTGGGAAGAATATTAAAGATTAACCTTGCCCAAGGTCTTCTAGTCCACTAGGAAAAGACAGGTAGCACAGTACCCATGGAAGGTATGTCCGTCTGCACAAACAACAAGCGGAAAAAACCCTGAGTACGAGAAGGTACTCAGCTAGACTTACCCGTCTGACTTAAAATAAAAGACTCCAAGGAGTATGACAGGCTTTATCAGGGGATAGCTTGACTCTTTTGCATAAAAGCGGTAGTAACATTTAAAGTGATAGCTCAGCTTAACCATTCCTATTTATGCTAGGTAAGGACCTATACTATGCATCATTATAGTATATTAGTCATGATTAAGCAAACAAGTAGTAACCATAATCATTTAGCTTAACTCATCATCATCATCATTATTACCCATATTCCATAATCATTACTACGATGGTGCAGCACAAGTCAAGTGTTCACTGTCCAGGAACGATGGCGATTCGAATCGATTACTACTGAGCTCAGGGGGTATTCCTCACACAAACCACGCTCACGAGCCAAGTGAGCTACAGGTCATCGTGGCACATATCCGGGAAGAAAACGCGGTTTCAAGCGGAACCACCGTACCCAGGGGCCGTCCGACTGCATTAGCCAGCCTAGCTGGACCTGAGACTTACTCTTCGCGCCCCCGTGGTCCCCCATCCATCTCCAATACGGTGCGAATGGATCGAGAGCCGGCCTGGATAGTGTTAGGCTTCACGGTCGGAAGTGCTTATCCGACCAGCTAAATGTGAGGCATGCGTTCAACATGACTTGCGGTACATCAACGGTACGGTCCTTAATCGACACAGACGGAATCACTATGGTCCAACAACCCCACAAGACTCCGTCCGGTCTCCAATTATCTCAACCATATCCATCAACCAGATGATATTAACATAAGCTTTCCATCAATCATAAGTAACCACCTATACTCGCGGATGACAGGAAATCACCCGACTTCTACCGTCTAAGCAAGCTAAGCATGTTACTCGCCTTAGACTAGCAGGGTAAATCAAGGTGGGATAATTCAAGGGTAAAGCAAGGATATAATGCATCAACGGTTGCACACAACTCCTATACTTAATGCAACAATCATAAAGCATAATTAGACTGTTAGAAAGCATAGGTAAGTAGACGCTCCGGTGCTTGCCTTGTTCGAAGTCAGCTGCGCGGTGATTCGGACACTCGGGCAGGTCTTCCTCGTCCCCTCCTACTGGAACCTCTTGTTGGAACTCCTCCTGAGGGTTCTCCTCGGTCTCCGAAAGTTGGGGGTCCTCCTGCGAACCTGTATGATGCGATGCACGGTATAAACATAAAGAATGCATAGGTGCGATGCTCATGAATGAAGATGATTAACAAGTTATTTGACAAAGTAGGTGCATATCTCCTCTTTAGTATACATTACTTCACTTTACTGAGTATGTGCATATCTCTTCTCTAAACACTTAGAGAAGTGTATAAAGAAGAGAGGTGTGTATAAGCACACACACATACTCACAACACATGAATAGAGAAGAAGTACACTAATCATGGATAAACATCACACTTCAGTTATAGTGGTGCATAACAGAACCAGCAAGCCAACATAACTAAAAGTGCTCAAAAGTAAATATAGAACCTACTAAAGCAATTAAATCAAAGCCTTATCATTTCATGTGAAACAATAGGCTTGAACTGTGACCTCTGTCTAGACAATCCAGAAAATTTTACAAAAATTACAGAGCTACATTTTGCTAACACAGAGCCATGATAAAATTTTCATCACAATTCATCAAGTACAACAGCCTACACAAAAGATGAAGCAACAGGACAGAAAAGGCACATTTAACAACTTTGTACTGTGAAAAGTATCAAATAATAGATTTCATATTTTTATCTAGAACTTCTTAGCACAAGACCAGTCATCAAAAATTATCAGTCATAACTCCCTATAATTAATTTACTAAAAATCATTCAAGAATCAGCCTAGAATTGAATTTAAATCATATTCCAATATTTTTATACAGGAACTATATGATATATATTTTTTCTAGAAACTACATCACACAACAAGTCTAACAAAACAAGAATCACATTTTTTGAGCAATCTACAAATTACTATGCATTTAACTAGATTTTAGCCTTTTAAGCAAATAAATAAAACTATACAGGAAAGTATCACAAAAATTGCATCTCATATTTTTCTTAGATAGATATATTCACAAAAAAACCTAGCAAAACAAGAATCACCAAATTTGGATCGCATATGCACCAGTTATGATTTTTCAAGCATTTAATTGATTTTAAAAACAAATAAAGAAAAGGGGCGAGCCCTAGCCCTGCGTGGACCCGGTCCAAAGGACCAGAGCCACTGCCAGGCGGGTCCCCGGTCAACCGGGCCCGCGTTTCAGCCCGGCCGAGGCCGGGCGCCGTTGACCGGCCCCTAGCTCACCGGCGGCGAGGGTGGCACCGTTGTGCTCCTCGTCGTAGGGCGCACCCGGTTGAAAGCTCTAGTTTGGTTTTGGCTAATTGATGACACCTATGTGTGCTAAGCTTTGTCATGAGTGATATGCTAGATAGGTTGGTACACACTAAGTGATGGAGCTAGATGATGGATGGTGATGTTCATAATTGATGATCAAGTGCTCCATATTTGGAAGAGAAGAAAGAGAGAAACAAAATAGACTTAAGGCAAAGGTATATTTGATAGGAACTATTTTGTTTAAGCACTCAAGACACCATAGAGGGTGTGAGTGTATTTAGGATAGATAACCGTACTATAAAGAGGGAAAATCTTTAGTTGCAAATGGTTATCTAGTGCCACTAAGTGTGAGTCTCTTTTGCATATGCATAAACGCTTAGTGACGTGGTGAGATTAACCCTAAAAATTCTTTATGAAAATGCTAACTTTAATGTTAAATTGTTTTGATACTCTTTGGAAGAGTTAGCAACTTAAAAGGAAAGAATTTGGAGATGTTCTCTCGCCTAAAACAGAAAGGGTGTTCCCTGAAATTTTTCCACCCCTAGCTGGAATTTTCGAGATGCGTGCTCGAATCGTAGAAGGTTTGCACGGAAATTTTTCCACCCCTAGCTGGAATTTCCGGATGCGTGCTCGGATCGAGAAAAGGTTCGCCTTTGAAATTTTTCTACCCCTAGCTGGAATTTTCGGTTCAGCTCGGATCCGATTCCAACGGTCATGTGCGTGAGTCGAGGCTATTTGGGGTGCTTTGGCCCCCTTCTCTCTCTCTCTTGCCCATTCTTTTTCCCCATTGCTCCATTTGAGTTGCAAGCAAGAACAAGCTCTCTCCTCTCCCAAATCTCTCACTCTCAAGGATTTGTGCTCCATTCAAGTGAGTGATTGAGTGCTCAAGTGTTGATTTGAGAGCTTCAAGAGCATCTCCTCCCTCTCCTCTCCCTCTCCATGCTTTGTGCTCATTCATGAGAGGATTTGGGGGAAACCCTAGTGCATGATTTATGATTTCATTTGGTGGCACTAGGTGATTCTTGTGATTCGAGATTTCCTATTACTCTTGGTGATTGCCGTCACCTAGACGGTTGGTGATTTGATGATTGGTGAGGGATTTGGTGATTGTGTCCGCCCCCAATCAAGAAGATTATTTGTGAGGGGTTTCTTGTGCCTTCCCCGCGGGGAGATCGCAAAGGCAACTCTAATGGATTGCTCGTAGCTTGTGGATCCCCATCTTGTGTTGGTTGTGCGGCACCCGATTGCGGGTTAGACGTGTGAAGCCTATAAGCGCGTGAACCTCCAAGTGGGTGTATCGCTACAACGAGGACGTAACTTGCCAGCAAGCAAGTGAACCTCGGGATAAATCATCATGTCAACAATTGGATTCATTGTGATTGATTTGTCTCGGATCATCTTGGTATTCATATTCATATATATTGATTGATCACTTGCCCTGGTTCGATATAACACTCTACCTCTCTTGTATTTATTTTCATAATTACTTGTGTAGAGGTAGCTAGTGTAGCTTAGTAAATTAGCTTCTTAAGTACCTCACTAGTGGTAGAATTAGCAACCTAGACTATTGAGTGACATAGAAATTATAACATCTAGAATTGTGGATAGGTGGCTTGCATTTTTAGTAGGCTAGTGCAATATTTAGCTTCGCCTCTTAATCATCTAATCACTTGGCTTAAGTGTTGTTGAAGAAATTTTTATAGGCTATTCATCCCCCTCTAGCCATTTAGGACCTTTCAATTGGTATCAGAGCCAAGGTCACCTTAATTTGAGGCTTAACAACCTTTGGTGTCAAAATGGCGCATATCAACTACACAAGAAAGCCACCCCATTTTGATGGAAACAACTATGGATATTGGAAGGCAATGATGATCACTCACTTGAAATCAATCAATAGAAAATTGTGACAAGTGGTTGACAAGAAGTTTGAGGTTGCCAATCCGGAAGCACCAACGGCCGCCGAAGAGGAGAAATTGCAATACAATGACATTGGCCTTAGTGCAATCCATGAAGCCATTGCTCCACAAGTGTTTGAGCAAATCAAGAACATGGAGATGGCTCATGAGGCTTGGAAGAAATTAGAAGAATCATATGAAGACACCGATTCAATGAAGAGTGCAAAGGCTTATATTCTCAAAGAAAAGTTTGCAAGCTTCAAGATAAAGGATGATGAGAGTGTACCGGAGATGTTCAATAGGATGCAAGTGCTTGTCAATGATCTCAAGGCACTTGGAGAGGATGTGAAGGACAAGGATTTCTCTCACAAATTCTTACGGTGTCTCCCATCAAGATTTAGATATTTGGTCACCCTTCTTGTGAAGACCGGTGGTTTGGATAACATGACACCAAACTAAATTCTTGGTGATGTGATGACCGATGATACATATAGAGATGATAAGGAAGAATGTGAGAAGAAGGATGATAAGAAGAAGAGTGTGGCATTCAAAGCTACATCATCTAAGGACAAGGGCAAAGAAAAGAAAGATGAGTCAAGTGAAGAAGAAGACTCAAATGCAAATAGTGATGATGAAGAGATGGCTCTATTTGTGAAGAGATTTGGCAAATTTATGAAGAAGAAGGGCTATCGTGCTAGAAGAAAGAAGTCTTCATCAAGAAACAAGGATGAACCGAGAAGATGCTTCAAGTGCAAGAGTAAGGGTCATCTTGTGGCGGATTGTCCTTATAATAGTGATGATGATAGTGACAATGACAAGAAAAAGAAGAAAAAGGACAAGAAAAATAGAAAGGAGAAGAAGGTAGAGTACGAGAAGAAAAAGAAGGGGCAACCATACATGGTCACATGGGATAGTGATGCTTCCTCTAGTAATGATGATGACTCTAGTGATGATGAGAAGAAATCAAGCAAGAAGAAGGCACTTGCAAGCATTGCTATCAATGAGAAGGCCTCACTCTTCGACACTCCATCGACTTGCCTTATGGTTAAGGCAAACAAGGTACAATCCGATGATGAGAGTGATGATGATGGGGATGAGCCCACCGTAGATGAGCTCATGGACATGTTGGAGGATGCTCGTTCTCACTTTGACATAAAGAGAAAGGAGTGCAAAGAATTGCGAAAAGAGAACAACACTCTTAAGCAATCCTTTGATGAGCTTCTAGCAACTCATGAGAGGTTAATGGAAGCCCATGAGAAGATAGAAAAGGCTCACTCAAAGCTTGAAAAAGCTCACTCCTCTCTCCTTAGTCAAAATGAGAAGGATCATGTTCCAACATGTGACAAGGGCTCAACATGTGATCTTATTGATGAATTATTTTATGAACCTATCATTATTGCACCGACTAACCCTTCTTGTAGCACATCCACTTCTACCTCATCCTCTAGTGATGGTTTCACTTATGATGCCTCACTTATGGTTGAGAATGAGACCTTAAAGAAGGAGGTTAATGAGCTCACTCACGCCTTAGGTAAAGCCTATGGTGGTGAGGCCCGCTTGCTTAAGTGTTTGGGTAGCCAACGGTTTTCTCTCAACAAAGAGGGATTAGGCTACATCCCCAAGAAAGGCAAGAAGGCCTTTGCTACTCATAAGACTAGTTTTATGAAGAGTAATGGTCAATATTGCTATAGTTGCAAGCAAGTAGGGCATGTAGAGCAATATTGCAAGAACAAGAAATCACAAGCTCATATATCCTCAATTAAATTTGATTCTTGTTATTTGCTTACTAAGGGTGCTAATGGTGTGAAGGCTAAGTTTGTTGGTACACCAATTGTGGGCTCAAAGAAGAAAGCTATTTGGGTGTCAAAGAATCTAGTAACTAACCTTCAAGGACCCAAGCAAGTTTGGGTACCTAAAAAGAATTGATCTTTTCTTGTAGGTCAATTATAAAGCCGGAGGAAGGCATTGGGTGCTTGATAGTGGGTGCACACAACATATGACCGGTGATGCAAGAATGTTCAATTCAATCAATACAAGTGGCACAAATGGTTTTGATAGTATCATATTTGGTGATAATGGCAAAGGCAAGGTCAAAAGGCTTGGTAAGATTGCTATATCTAATGACATGAGTATATCAAATGTGTTGCTAGTTGAGAGCTTGAACTTCAATTTGCTATCCGTGGCTCAATTATGTGATCTTGGATTTAAGTGCATATTTGGGGTTGATGATGTTGAGATTGTTAGTGTTGATGGTTCAAACTTGATCTTTAAAGGCTTTAGATATGAGAATCTATACTTGGTTGATTTTAATGCTAGTGAAGCTCAATTGTCAATTTGCTTATTCACTAAATCTAGCATGGGTTGGTTATGGCATAGAAGACTTGGTCATGTTGGAATGAAACAATTGAATAAGTTAGTGAAGCATGATCTAGTTAGAGGCTTGAAAGATGTGACCTTTGAGAAAGATAAACTTTGTAGCTCTTGTCAAGCCGGTAAACAAGTTGGTAACACCCATCCTAAGAAAAGCATGATGAGCACTAGCAAGGCATTTGAATTATTGCACATGGACTTGTTTGGACCAACTAAATATGAGAGCATTGGTGGAAATAAATATGGTTTTGTGATAGTGGATGATTTTACTAGATACACATGGGTCTTCTTTCTTGTTGATAAAAGTGAGGTATTTGATATATTCAAGACTTTTATCAAGAGATGCCAAAATGAGTTTGAAACAACTATCAAGAAAGTTAGAAGTGATAATGGTAGTGAATTCAAGAACACAAGAGTTGATGAGCTATGTGATGATTTTGGAATTAAACATCAATTGTCACCCAAGTACACTCCTCAATCAAATGGTATTGTTGAGAGGAAAAATAGAACCTTGATTGATATGGCAAGATCTATGCTTAGTGAATACAATGTTAGTCATTCCTTTTGGGCCGAAGCTATCAACACGGCTTGCTATTGTAGCAACCGTCTCTATTGTCATGGAATGCTTGAGAAGACACCATATGAGCTATTGAATGGAAGAAAGCCCAACATTGCATATTTTAGAGTGTTTGGTTGTAAATGCTATATTCTCAAGAAAGGCACTAGATTGAGCAAATTTGAGAAGAAATGTGATGAAGGATTTTTGCTTGGTTACTCCACTACAAGCAAAGCATATAGTGTATGGAATTTAGTTAATGGTACACTTGAAGAGGTGCATGATGTTGAGTTTGATGAAACCCAAGGCTCTCAAGAAGAAAATAAAAATCATGATGATGTGAGAGGAACTCAATTGGCAAATGCAATGAAGAACATGGACATTGGTGATATAAGGCCAAGACAAGTTGATGATGAAGATGATCAAATGCTCCCACCTCCAAATGTGCAAGTCAACGATAATGAAGCTAGTACTAGTGCTTCTCAAGATCAACAAGCTAGTTCATCTCAAGTGAATCAATCCAATGATCAACCTAGTACAAGGAATCAAGTTCCAATTCTTCAACCAACCAACATTGCAAGAGATCATCCTTTGGATCATATTATTGGAGATATTACTAGTGGTGTGCAAACAAGATCAAGGCTAGCATCCTTTTGTGAGCACTATTCTTTTATGTCATCATTTGAACCAACCAAAATTGAAGATGCATTGATGGATGTTGATTGGGTTAATGCTATGCATGAAGAGTTGAACAATTTCACTAGAAATCAAGCATGGGAATTAGTTGAGAGGCCAAAGAACCACAATGTGATTGGAACCAAATGGGTCTTTCGCAACAAGCAAGATCAAGATGGGATAGTGATAAGAAATAAAGCAAGATTGGTAGCACAAGGCTATACACAAGTTGAAGGTCTTGACTTTGGTGAAACATATGCCCCGGTTGCAAGACTAGAAGCAATTAGAATCTTGTTAGCTTATGCTTGTGCCAACAACATCAAGTTATATCAAATGGATGTCAAAAGTGCATTTCTCAATGGCTATATCAATGAGTTGGTTTATGTTGAGCAACCACCCGGTTTTGAAGATGACAAGAAACCCAACCATGTCTACAAGTTGAAGAAGGCTTTGTATGGATTGAAACAAGCACCAAGAGCATGGTATGAGAGATTAAGGGATTTTCTTCTCTCTAAAGGGTTCAAGATGGGTAAGGTTAATAACACTCTTTTCACCAAGAAGATTGGCAATGACTTGTTTGTGTTGCAAATATATGTGGATGATATCATATTTGGATCAACCAATCAAGATTTTTGTGAAGAATTTGGGAATATGATGGCAAAAGAGTTTGAAATGTCTATGCTTGGAGAGCTTGGTTACTTTCTTGGACTTCAAATCAAACAAATAAAAAATAGTATATTTGTAAGTCAAGGCAAGTACATCAAAGACATGATCAAGAAATTTGGTTTGAAAGATGTAAAATCAATTAGCACACCAATGGCAACAAATGTACACTTAGATAGTGATGCTAGTGGCAATATGGTGGATCAAAAATTATATCGGTCAATGATTGGAAGCCTACTCTATGTGACCGCATCTAGACCGGATGTGATGTTTAGTGTATGCATGTGTGCAAGATTTCAAGCCTCACCAAGAGAGAGTCATTTAAAGGCTACAAAGAGAATTTTGAGGTACTTAAAGCATACATAAAATGTTGGATTGTGGTATCCCAAGGGGTCAAATTTTGAGTTGATTGGATTTTCGGACTCCGATGATGCGGGTTGTAGAGTTGATAGAAAGAGTACATCGGGCACATGTCAACTATTGGGAAGATCACTTGTGTCTTGGTCGTTAAAGAAGCAAAATAGTGTTGCACTTTCAACAACCGAAGCCGAGTACATTAGTGCGGGGGAAGTTGTTGTGCACAATTACTTTGGATGAAAGCAACTTTGAATGACTTTGGAGTCAAATTCAAGCAAGTGCCTTTGCTATGTGACAATGAAAGTGCGGTGAAGCTCACTAACAACCCGGTTCAACATTCAAGAACAAAGCATATTGATGTCCGCCATCATTTCTTGAGAGATCATCAACAAAAAAAGGAATATTTCAATTGAGGGTGTGGGCACCGATGATCAACTTGCCGGTATATTCACCAAGCCACTTGATGAGAAAAGATTTTGCAAGCTAAGGAATGAATTGAACATACTTGATTTCTCAAATATGTTGTGATGCACCCCATATATATGACATGTCTCTCCTTCGAGCAAAGCAAGGTAAAAGTTGATTGACATGGCATTCATACTTGGTAAGGACATGTTTAGTGCATCTAGTCATTCCACATGTTTTATAGGCTCATTCATAAAAATCAAATAAATTTGATGCTTATATGGTACCGCTATTGGTTCTATGTTTAATATGATCTAGTGGTAGCATATGACATGTTTGTGGGCTTGCAATCCTAGTGTTTAATCTAGAAAATGAGCTTCAAGTGTTTAACTCTACATAGACAAGATAACCATTGTAAGATGTGTGAAGAAGCTTGTCTTTGGTTCAAACCGAGTTAAATATCTTTGGCAAGTAATCTAGATTGAACCAAAGTAAATTATTGATCCTTCTCCTAAAATTGATTTCAAGATGACTAACTCATCCTATCTAAAATGGGCATACCTTTTGTGTTAATTAATGACAAAGGGGGAGAGATGGTCACAAAGATAAAAAGAAGGAGATCAATTAAAATTTTAAAGCACACAAGTAGGGGGAGAAAGCTCATGAACCTACTGCTGCATTTGAATGTGCATTCACATATGAGTTGTTGCATTGAAAGTTAAATTCAATATCCATGCTTGTGTGGTGTATGCTAGAAATAAGAATTGATTGGTAATTTGAATTACTAGCAGGCATAGGAAGTAGCTAGACTTGTGTTCTTTCTAATTGGTATCTAGAAACCATTCTTTTATGTTGATCTCACGGGGTTTCTAGTGTTTGCTTGTCTAGCTAACTTGGTGCTAAGGATGGTTGAATTATGCACTCTGACGATATCACGCTTCAAAGGTCCATTCTTTAAACCTTAGCATCAAATTAGGTAGTAGTATCTCTCCCACAACTATAATCCAACATGTGTGCAAAGCTATCAAATCCAAACTCTTAGCACACATGTAGGGGGAGCTAGCACTACCAAATCGGGTTTGTATGACTTGTCCAATCTTTACAAATGATCTTAATGTTTGGACAAGTGATTCGAATCTAAAATCAATTATATTTCATATCTTTATGAAGGTTGTCATCAATTACCAAAAAGGAGAGATTGAAAGCTCTAGTTTGGTTTTGGCTAATTGATGACACCTATGTGTGCTAACCTTTGTCATGAGTGATATGCTAGATAGGTTGGTACACACTAAGTGATGGAGCTAGATGATGGATGGTGATGTTCATAATTGATGATCAAGTGCTCCATATTTGGAAGAGAAGAAAGAGAGAAACAAAATGGACTCAAGGCAAAGGTATATTTGATAGGAACTATTTTGTTTAAGCACTTAAGACACCATAGAGGGTGTGAGTGTATTTAGGATAGATAACCGTACTATAAAGAGGGGAAATCTTTAGTTGCAAATGGTTATCTAGTGCCATTAAGTGTGAGTCTCTTTTGCATATGCATAAACGCTTAGTGACGTGGTGAGATTAACCCTAAAAATTCTTTATGAAAATGCTAACTTTAATGTTAAATTGTTTTGATACTCTTTGGAAGAGTTAGCAACTTAAAAGGAAAGAATTTAGAGATGTTCTCTCGTCTAAGCAGAGGGGTGTTCCCCGAAATTTTTCCACCCCTAGCTGGAATTTCCAGATGCGTGCTCAGATCGAGAGAAGGTTTGCACGAAATTTTTCCACCCCTAGCTGGAATTTTCGGATGCGTGCTCGGATCGAGAGAAGGTTCGCTTGGAAATTTTTCCACCCCTAGCTGGAATTTCCAATTCAGCTCGATCCAATTCCAACGGTCATGTGCGTGAGCTGAGGCTATTTGGGGTGCTTTGGCCCCCTTCTCTCTCTCCCTCTTGCCCATTCTTCTTTCCCATTGCTCCATTTGAGTTGCAAGCAAGAACAAGCTCTCTCCTCTCCCAAATCTCTCTCTCAAGGATTTGTGCTCCATTCAAGTGAGTGATTGAGTGCTCAAGTGTTGATTTGAGATCTTCAAGAGCATCTCCTCTCTCTCTCTCCCCTCTCCATGCTTTGTGCTTATTCATGAGAGGATTTGGGGGAAACCCTATTGCATGATTTGTGATTTCATTTGGTGGCACTAGGTGATTCTTGTGATTCGAGATTTCCTATTACTCTTGGTGATTGCCGTCACCTAGACGGTTGGTGATTTGATGATTGGTGAGGGGATTTGGTGATTGTGTCCGCCCCCAATCAAGAAGATTATTTGTGAGGGGTTTCTTGTGCCTTCCCCGCGGGAGATCGCAAAGGCAACTCTAATGGATTGCTCGTAGCTTGTGGATCCCCGTCTTGTGTTGGTTGTGCGGCACCCGATTGCGGGTTAGACGTGTGAAGCCTATAAGCGCGTGAACCTCCAAGTGGGTGTATCGCTACAACGAGGACGTAACTTGCCAGCAAGCAAGTGAACCTCGGGATAAATCATCATGTCAACAATTGGATTCATTGTGATTGATTTGTCTCGGATCATCTTGGTATTCATATTCATATATATTGATTGATCACTTGCCCGGTTCGATATAACACTCTACCTCTCTTGTATTTATTTTCATAATTACTTGTGTAGAGGTAGCTAGTGTAGCTTAGTAAATTAGCTTCTTAAGTACCTCACTAGTGGTAGAATTAGCAACCTAGCCTATTGTGTGACATAGAAATTATAACAACTAGAATTGTGGATAGGTGGCTTGCATTTTTAGTAGGCTAGTGCAATATTTGCTTCGCCTCTTAATCATCTAATCACTTGGCTTAAGTGTTGTTGAAGAAATTTTTATAGGCTATTCACCCCCCTCTAGCCATTTAGGACCTTTCAATTGGTATCAGAGCCGAGGTCACCTTAATTTGAGGCTTAACAACCTTTGGTGTCAAAATGGCGCATATCAACTACACAAGAAAGCCACCCCATTTTGATGGAAACAACTATGGATATTGGAAGGCAATGATGACCACTCACTTGAAATCAATCAATAGAAAATTGTGACAAGTGGTTGACAAGAAGTTTGAGGTTGCCAATCCGGAAGCACCAACGGCCGCCGAAGAGGAGAAATTGCAATACAATGACATTGGCCTTAGTGCAATCCATGAAGCCATTGTCCACAAGTGTTTGAGCAAATCAAGAACATGGAGATGGCTCATGAGGCTTGGAAGAAATTAGAAGAATCATATGAAGGCACCGATTCAATGAAGAGTGCAAAGGCTTATATTCTCAAAGAAAAGTTTGCAAGCTTCAAGATGAAGGATGATGAGAGTGTACCGGAGATGTTCAATAGGATGCAAGTGCTTGTCAATGATCTCAAGGCACTTGGAGAGGATGTGAAGGACAAGGATTTCTCTCACAAATTCTTACGGTGTCTCCCATCAAGATTTGGATATTTGGTCACCCTTCTTGTGAAGACCGGTGGTTTGGATAACATGACACCAAACCAAATTCTTGGTGATGTGATGACCGATGATACATATAGAGATGATAAGGAAGAATGTGAGAAGAAGGATGATAAGAAGAAGAGTGTGGCATTCAAAGCTACATCATCTAAGGACAAGGGCAAAGGAAAGAAAGATGAGTCAAGTGAAGAAGAAGACTCAAATGCAAATAGTGATGATGAAGAGATGGCTCTATTTGTGAAGAGATTTGGCAAATTCATGAAGAAGAAGGGCTATCGTGCTAGAAGAAAGAAGTCTTCATCAAGGAACAAATAAGGCGGCAAGAAGGTAAATGGCCGGCCGGCAAATAAGAAGGCGAAGCCCGACCGCGGGCGGTAGGCGCAGGAGCTCCGCCGGGGTCCAGCGGAGTCGCCGGAGGGTTGAGCGCCCCGATTAGGGGCGGCTCGAGCCCCCCCGTGCTCATGCATGGCGGCGCGGGCGCGGCGCATGGCGACGGCGATCCGGTGGAGCGGCGGTCCGGGGCCCGAATCGACCCGATGAGCGCCGACGGCGAAGCGCTAACCCTAGCGGTTGTGCTGCCAAGCCGCGATGGCGAGGGCGAGGGGAGGAGCGGTGGAGGTGGCCGGGCGGGAGAGCCGAGAGCCCGGCGAGCTCGCCAAGGCGGACGGTCGGAACACGGTGCAATGCGCCCTCACCTTGGCTCGATTGGTCCGGGCGGGTGCGGTGTGGCGGCGTGAGGAGGGCGAGGCGAAGGCCGCGGGCGAGGTTTGGCGGGTGTGGGTGCTCCGGCGAGCGGAAACGGTGGCGGTGGAGCTTGGAGCGGCGGCGGCAAGCGCTCTCCTCTCCCTTCCTCCCGCTCGGACGAGGCGAGAGAGAGAGAGAGGCAGAGAATGGGAGCGCGCTTTGAGACGCAGCGCGGGAGCGGAGGGGGTGTAGTGCACGGCGGTGGTGGTGGGACCCACATCGCCGGAAAAACGGCCGCCCCCTGGGCGCTTCCTTGGTGAGCCTTGCGTGGCCGCACTGCTTCGCGCTGGTCGACCACCGACCAGCCTTGCGGCCGCCCTGTGGGGCGCGGGCCGATGGGCCGAGAAGGGCCGGATTCGGCTGCCGGGATCAGCGTTGTGATTTTCCATTTTTTTTAATTTAAATCAAACTTGGACAAAAAGCCTCAATTTGATAATTTTAGAGACATTTTCATAAAAAGTTCCCAAAATAAAAGTTATAGAGAATTTAAAACTGAGTAACTTTTTTGGGGTCAACTCAAAATTCCCAACAAATTTGAATTACAAATTCATTTTGAGTTTAAGGCATAAAAGGAAATTTTCCAATTTATTTTTCTTTTGCTCCAAAATTCACCAAATCTTTTGCAATAAATTTTGCCAAATCATTTCAAATTGCTGGGCAAGTGGATCCAAACTTGATAAAGTTATTTGCGGGGGCAATTAATTAACCAAATTAAACAACCAATTAAACAAGCATAAATTTAAATGCAAGGTACATGAAATGATGATGCATTTAGGGTTTATGCTTGATGATGCTTATGACATGCTTAATGAGTGATTAGAGTTAATTAATTAGAGCCTAATGCATGCTTAACACTTGAGGTGTTACAGACTCCTCTTCATAAAATTTCCATTTTCTGTTTTAAAATTCTACTCAAACCTTCATAGAGGATGCAATTCATTGTATAGCCCCTACAATTTTACGTACTAAATTAGCACAAGTTTCACAACACAACAGGAATCCAGATAGAGGTAGCACACGAGCACCCATGAAGAGCAACAGGTTGAAAAAAACTTGAGCAAGTTTTTGTTCTACCTGGAAATCAAAGGGATCAATAGATCAAAAAAAATAAAAAATAAATATGCCTAACGCATTCTCAAGAATTTACATGATGATAATGATAATGTCGGACACATAGATAGTTCGCCACATGCTCCCTGTCAACTCGACAAGGTTGGTCACCCATCATCCTTCTCCCCAAGATGAAACCATTCCTTCCTAATCACAGACCAAATGCGGCTGAATATTTGTTGGAAAAACAAGTTGAATTGAAATGAAATCCTCAAATTTTCCCAAATCCCAAAACCCTAGATGACGATTTTCCCCAAATCCTCATGAACTCGAACCCTAACTGAGCTGAGGAAGGACCTGGGATGATGTTACCTTGTCCCTGTATCGTCGTCGCAGATCGGTTTGGACATGGCAACCATGGTTGATATTCCTTTCTAAAATCAAAACTGCAGTACAACATCCCATGGTGGTATCCATGTTCATGTGCAGAGCAAAAAAAAAAAAATTGGGTAGAATTTCGACTGGCATCGTTTGCCGGCGTTAGCCCCCTTTGGAGTTCCTTATGAGCCGGTGGTCCTCCGAGGTAGGTACGCCGGGTAGCCCTTTGCTGGCGTCGTTGCGGCGGCACCGGGGGCATGCAGGCTACTAGCTGCCCAGCTGGCGGCGGCTCGGGTACCGGCCGGGGCGCATGGCATGGCGGCGCCAGCGGCTAGGGCGACGAGCGAGGCGGGGACGCCGCGGCATGTGCCGCTTCTGCGGTGGCGGCGGGGGCAAGCACGGCGCCGGCGGTGTCCGGCGGCGAGAGAACCACGGAGGAGACGATGGTGGGATATCCGCTCGTTTCCATTTTTTTCGTGATACGGAGCGCGTGGGGGGCATTTTTTTTCCCGTGACGTGATGAGGGCGCCCTGTGATCCTCGACACCGGCTTCGGCGTCTTTCAAGCCTTTGATTTATGGCCGCAAGATCTCGCGAGGATGATTAAGGGCCTTAGATTTTGATGGTGTTGAATTTCTGGGTGTATTTTATGGGGTGCGCAATGGTTGGAGCCTCTCGGAGAAAATATTCTTGGTTGGACGGAGTATAATTTAAATATTCCATTATAGTAGAGATGGGCCTGAGAGCAAGTTTATTAGGCCGAAATTGGCCCGGTTTCTCCTACGTCTTCGTTTCGCAGTCGAGCGAGAGCCGGTTTCTGTCCCAGTCCCATTTTTTCCTTCCACAAACCCCCAAAGCCCTTGCGCCGCCGTTTCAAAAAAAAAAAAAAAAAAAAAAAAGGCCCTTGCGCCGCCGCCGCCGCCATGTCCTCATCGCCGTCTCCGGGGAAGCGCCGTCCCCCGGGCCCGCTGGCCCTGGGGCTGGAGTCCTCAGCGAACAAGATTGGCATCGGCGTGGTCTCCCTCTCGGGAGAAATCCTCTCCAACCCGCGCCACACCTACGTGACTCCGCCGGGCCATGGCTTCCTTCCCCGGGAGACGGCGCAGCACCACCTCGCGCACCTCCTGCCTCTCCTGCGCGCCGCGCTCGCCGAGGCCGGTGTGGCCCCCGCTGACCTCGCGTGCGTCTGCTACACGAAAGGCCCCGGCATGGGCGGCCCTCTCCAGGTCGCCGCCGCGGCCGCCCGCGCTCTCTGCTGCTCTGGGGAAACCTCTCGTGGCGGTCAACCACTGCGTTGCGCATATCGAGATGGGCCGCGCGGTCACTGGGGCCGTGGACCCCGTCGTACTCTACGTCTCGGGCGGAAACACGCAGGTTATCGCCTACAGCGAGGGAGGTACAGGATCTTCGGGGAAACGATTGATATCGCCGTCGGGAACTGCCTTGACCGATTCGCCAGGGTCCTAGAGCTCTCCAATGACCCTAACCCCGGCTATAACATCGAGCAGGTAAACTGTGCCATCAAATGCCAATTTGGTTAGCAGTAGAGCTCTCCAATTTGATTGTTTGTGTCACTGTTTTTCTAGCACAAAGCCTTGTTACCAGAGAAATGAGCCACTGCATTCCATATATGTAAATGCTCTGGGTGGCAAGTTGTTTGTAGGGGAAGTGGTAAAAGTTATGGTGCAGCATGAGGATTTTATTATGAAAGGTTGTTTTATGAGCCTGGGAGCTAATAGTGGAGCTTTGGCACCTCTTGAGCTTTTCAGTGATCCTAGCTGCTGAAATTTTATTGAACAATTGAGCTACAAAACGAAATCCTTAGGCAATTTAACATAGGAAAAAGTCTAGATAACCCCCTGAACTATTGGAGCTAGAATACTTAATCCCTCCACCTATAAAACCAGTTGTTTAGCACTTTAAAGTTTGCCAAACCGTCTAAATTAGCCCCTGGTGTGGTTTTGGGTGGTTTGAGCAGGCGGTCTTGCCTATGTGGACAGCCAAGCTGGCACCCGCGGCCATGCTGGCGGCTGGCCCCACCTGTTAGGCAGGCCTCCTTCCCCTCCACGCCGCGCTGCGCCCGTTACTCCTCACCTTCTTCTTCAGCCATTGCTGCTCTGCTATCCGTTCAGTCCTTCCCTTTCAAACCTCGGCGCCACGCCATGGTACTCGATTTCTGCCAGCTCCATCTGCTCCCTTATCTTCCTCCTCCTCCTACTGCCTGTTCCACTGCTGCTCTGTCCAAGCCCAAGCCATGGCCCATGGAGATGGAATGCATGCACTGCAGGCAGCCATGCCAATGCCATGTGTCCGCCTGTATTGGGGAGTCGGGCGCCTGCTGTGCTATGTGCTGGTGAACCAGGAACCACAACCCAAGACAAGATGAGGCCACAGCGGCGACCAGGGAGTGAGTAGGAAGCGGCCGGCCAGTTGATGATGGTGGATAGGAATTGGAATCAGGCGCATGGCCGCCGTACAGCGCACACGTCCTTTTCCTATCCCAATCCCATGGCCGGCTCCCAATAATTCTCCCTGACAAGGCAGAGGCAGGTAGGCAGGCCATGTCGTTGCCGTGCGCCTCGAGCCGTCGACGCCCTCCGTCGTCGGTAGGGGGACCACCGCGCGCCCTGGCAATGGCAGGCAAGCGCATGGCCCTGGCCCTGGTAGTGGCAGGCAATAGGATGGCCCTGGTAGTGACCAAGAAGGAGCTCGATGACGTCAAGGCGAGCGTTGAGAGGGCCAAGGGCGAGGCCAAGTGCCTGCGCGTCGCCGCAGCCTCAATGCACGATGAGCTGGAGAAGGAGAAGGCGGAGCTCACCACACTGCGGTGGAGGGAAAAGGACGGGCTCTCATTAGCGTCCATCCGATGCACGATGAGCTCACCACAGCCTCGATGCACGATGAGCTGAGGCGGGCGACCGCCGAGCTAGCGAAGACGGGTAGCGACAAGGCCGAGGCCGAGCTCGCCACGGCCGAGCACGCGCTGCTCCATGTCCAGCAGCTGCACGCGGGCCTCCTCCTGCTTGTGCCGCCGCTGCGCCACTTGTGTGACCAAGAAGAAAGGCAAGACGTCGACGACCGTAGTGGACTTGCCCAAGGCAGAGGCGACGACCAAGTCGCTTGCGGTGGCGAGGTTGACGACGGGAGGTGGCCTCGCAGTGAGCCGCTGGCGTGCGGTGGGGACTATAGTGAGGACTATGAGAGTAGTGTGAGGTCCCGCCATGGATAGACGTTGCAGAGAGAGAGCAAAGGCTCACGGCCGCTGAGATGGAGCTGGAGGTGGGGGACGACAGCCGGGTGGGACCACCTGTCAGTGAGACAAGACATGGGCATAGAAAGAGGCAAGGCCACCTGACAGCTGGGCCCCGCTGCCACTGTGTCACTGCTTGCCAAGTTGGTGGGCCACGTAGGCGAAACCAGATGCCGAAACCAGCTTAGGGGGTAAAAGGATCGGTTTGGTAAAGTTTAATGTGTTGGATACCTGGTTTTGTAGGTTAGGGGGTAAACTATTCCAGCTCCAATAGTTTGGGGGGTTATTTAGACTTTTTCCATTTAACATATGTTGGCTGTGCATTTAGTGACTAGTTTCTTGCCTTTGTCAAATAGTCGTCTGTTGTACTTGTGGCAAGATTACTTTTGTATGTTTTGTTGAATCTAGGGATTATTTTGTTTTATTTTGTAACTATGCAATATGCTGGGCAGATCCTATGTTGTTTTGTGTGGCAGTGCTTCTGTATCGATGTTCACCATGGATTTATTCAGTCTATGTGATCACTTGTGTTTCCTCATTTTCTCTTGAACTAACACATTTAGGTAGTCAAACACTATCTCAGTGCTTTTTTGCCATTTCATACAATCAGACAATCATCCAAACAAATTTAGGTTTTTATATACAGCTGAAGAACATTTATAGGGTGTTTAGTTTGAGGAATGAGTTAGTCCATCATCTACTCATTCCACACTTTTTTTTTTGTTCGGTTTGTGGAATGGAATAGGTTGATGCATCATAACCTCAGCGCTCACAAGCTAATAATTATTACTAGTATGAGGAATGGAATCATTTTTGCCAAATTTAAGGAATGGACTCATGATGCACCTCATCTAGGATGGTTTGATTCCTTAAACCAATCACCCTATTATTTTATGATCTTGCCCAGGTTGAGTGCATCCATTGGGTTGTTTGGTCGCTTAGGCACTTTAACTGTAATGGGATCATAATTAGCTTTGTCCTAAGATTATGTATGTTCCGTTATTTCTCAATCCTTTATTATTAGACTAAATTTAGCTGATTGTTGTAAGTTTGGCTGCATGTATTGGGATGGTGTTTGGTTGGCTGTATGTGCTAATTTATTTCAGTGGGAGGGACCAGATTTTTATTTCGTATGCTGCATGTAACCATGCTGGATGACACTGGCAATAATGGGTCGTGTGTTTCCATGTAAGATGGAGGATAATAGGCCTTTGAGCCCTTGAAGCCCCATTTTATCCTGGATATAGAGGGCTTGAGCTTATAGGATAATCCCAGGAAGTCCCAATTTGTTTCGCCTATGTTCGGATTCAACTTCAGCTGAGAGGCTAGTTAAAGGTGGAGATAGGCTAAAAAGGTTGGAGCTTCATGCGTAGTGTAAGCATAAGCCATAAGGGTCTTCTTTGTGAAGGACTGCTTAATTTATCTCTGTTAATTTGCTAGAAGCTATGCTAAACTCTGTTTTTGGATTGTTGATTTCCATGTCATTGGATATATCACTAACATCAATGCATAATATTACTTATTATGTTTGCATTGCAACTTTGCATCTGAATGTTACAAGGGTCTGAACATTCTGATTATCCCTCTGCTGCATGTCATCATTGGGGTAGCTATGTGTTGGAGTTCGATCATTGTCTATGTTTGGCATGATGGGCCCTGCTCTCCTGGAAAGGTGTGTGTTAGGATGGTAGTTAGCTATATGTTGGTCTGTAGGATTGGCTGAAAGCACAGTAAACTGTAAATGGTCTGTGATCTGAGCAGTGATTATATAAGTAATGTTGTTGTGTTATTCTTTCATGAAATCACCACAACCAGCGAGACACAGGAAAGGGATTTTGCTTTATCCCAGTCATAATTTTGATTATTTATTACAATTGTATGCCTATTGGCCAAAAGAAGGGTCAATTTTGGGTGGTCCACAGCTGATGCATTCAAACTCAATGCATTCAAACTTTGATCATCAATATAATTTGAATAGTTTTATTAAACTTTTGAAAATGGGTTTGGTTAGATTTGTCTTCAAAAGGAGTTTCAAAATATCATAAGCTTCATATATTTGTCACTGATAAATTAGCAGGCTTCATATTAGTAATTATTTGTAAGATAGTGTCTTCGTGACCATGCAGCATTGTATCTTTTCTAAACAACACTTAGTTTTGACTGTTTTTTTTAATAAACTCGTAATGTGTTGTGCTATTTGTGCTGACCAAATTTGGACCAAACTATACCGTCTCCTTCATGAAACCCTGAAATGCTGCTAATTCAATTCTCTTCCAAGACATTTCAATTCTTACTTGATCCTAGAAGATAGTTACTATATACTTACTACTTACCTTCATATGGCCACTAAAATAAAAAATCATGGTTTCTATTGTTTCATTATTCATAACATTAAGAATCTTTATTAGTACGAAAGTTGCACCATGACCTCTTGCATAACAAACAGCCACGTTTCATGTATTTGATAAAGCCACGTTTCATGCACTTGATAAAAGTCACGAAACATCGCGAACTCGCTCATCCTCTTGTGCTCTCCGCCGTCGCTCCACTGGACTGGACACTGGTGTGCTATCTTCCACTTGCTGCCCGTCGATGTCTACCACCCCTTCTAGAATACCCACGCGCCACAGCTCTCGAGTCTCGACCCCCTCAAACCATGAGCAGCGACTCGGCCACCCCCACCGCCGCTGCTGCCGCACCCGAGCCACGAGCAACGACGAGCCACCGCAAGGAGGGAGGATGAGGAGGAGGAGGAGAGTGAGGAGAGGGAGCCGCACGCCTAGAAGAGCAGGGAGGGGTTCTCAGCCGCGCCGCCGTCTTCTTGCGTCGCAGCGCCATCGCCTCGCTCCGATCGCTCAGCCGCCGCTGCGGGAAGGAGAGAGAATGGCGAAGAAAGAATGAGAAGACTACAAGAAGTGAACAGTACAAGCTAATAACAAGTTGCATATTGCCATATTGGTACTAATTCATACACAAATTTGTGAAAATTATAGGAAAATAACTATATATCCAAATATTATGAAATTAATTTTCTTAGATTCATAACATAATCCTCTACCTTTTTAAAATATGTTTGCACATGTTACTCTAACCAATTTTTATTTATTTATTGTAATGTGCAGAACTTGAATAAAAGCAAAAAAAAAAAAAAAAAAATATAGAGGCCCCTACATTCAACACCAATTTTTATTGGATCTATTGTGATATGCCCTTAGCTTGAGAAACCCATATGCACATATATCTTTACATTATAATGATTTATGCCCTTCAATTGCCTTATTTTGATGAAAATTATTAGCTCAGTGTCATAAAAATAGTAGTAGGCAGAATTATATGATCTTGTAGTCAAAATATTATATTTTTCATCACAACCACACTTATGTCCTATTGAATGGTTTGACAAAAGACCATACTCTAATGTACAGCTCATTTGTTTATCCAAGCAATACATATCAATAACAGCTGTTGTTCTATGCCCTCATCAAAATTTTAAAATAGCCCTTCTATATTTATGGGACTTATCCTCAAAAAGTAAAAGATCAAAAATTGAACCGTCTGGCTGTTCGATCCGTACAGCATCATCAGATAGTTCCAAAGAATTTTACACCACAAATTCAGATAACCGGTCCAGTTCAAGCACTTATGATAAACATACATATCTAGCATTTCATAGTACCACACAGTGTCTTACACAAAATTAAATAAACAATGGCCATCACCCGGATGGCGCGGCAACGCCGCACCCCGAATTTTCTAGTTCATCTTACTCAAGGTCTAAGAATTTTCCTTTTTGTAATAAAATTTTTCATTTTGAGTACTCCTGGTACCTGATTGCTCTAACCACAAGTATAGAACTGCATTGTTTGCCTACCCACCTTACTTGGACTGCTGCCTTGCTTGACTAGTTCCCAAGCTAGGAGTTTTTTGGTCACCATCCTATTAGGACCACTACTTATGGCTAAATTGTGGTGGCTGGTAGTGCCCAGTGCCTTGGTGAATGGCTACCCAGGTGGCTTCCTTTTAGAAAACTGAGTATCTTACTTTTAGCTATGCTGAAATCATAATCATAAGAGGCCCATTCCGAAGTTCTTCAGTGCTATCTTTTTTTATTTCCATTTTCGTATCATAGGCAATATTGGGGGATTCCTGCCATCAGCTCAAAGAGAATCTTTGTCAAGTTACATACCTTACTTTTTTTCTGCCTATTTTGCTGGTTTCTGTTGTTGCCTATTCACAAATATTTCAGTTATGTTAGCTTTAAATTTTGGAAACTGGAAACCTCTCACCTTGCTTAGCAGTTTAACTTGTTTAGAAAACAGGGTTTATTTCAGGAGTGGTAAATCATGGTGTAATTCTTAATGCTTTATTATTAACATTGGCAACAATATGGATTCTCTGTGTGAATCTTTCAAGAGAGTACTTCTGAAGTAGTTCCACGTGATATTGTTATCTACCATTCTACAATATATGGATTCTCTTTGTGTGAATCTTTCAAGACAGTAGTTCTGATGTAGTTCAACATGATATTATTAGCTACCATTCTTCTACCTTCATTATTATATTACCTGTCACCAGTAGCAGTTTTCATTCTTTTTTGTTTTGAAGACAATTTCTCTGTGAACAGATTTATGTCTTTGTACAACATGGCACATTCTCTTCTCATCCTTGGTTTCTTAATGTATTTGTTTTCCTTGTCCAGCTTGCAAAGAAGGGAGAAAAAATCATTGATCTCCCTTATGCTGTGAAGGGTATGGATGTGTCATTTAGTGGCATATTGAGCTTTATTGAAGCTACAGCGATTGAAAAGCTTAAAAATAATGAGTGCACACCTGCGGACCTATGCTACTCATTGCAGGTACTTGGATGCTCTTAAACTGTTTTCCCCTTGGTCATGCTTTGTTGACAGCGACATTGATGTAAGTCGTAATTTGCTCAGGAAACTGTCTTTGCCATGCTTGTTGAAATTACTGAACGTGCCATGGCGCACTGTGATTCAAAGGATGTTCTTATTGTTGGTGGTGTCGGTTGCAATGAACGTTTACAAGAGATGATGAGGATTATGTGCTCAGAAAGAGGGGGTAGGCTGTTTGCAACCGATAACCGCTATTGTATAGACAATGGGGCAATGATTGCATACACTGGTTTATTGGAGTATGCACATGGTGTGACCACTCCCCTGGAGGAGTCGACATTTACGCAAAGATTCCGAACTGACGAAGTTCATGCGATTTGGAGAGAGAAGGAGATGCCGGTGCTAAATAACATCCATTCAGATGCAATGACTGAAGTATCTAAAGATGAAGCCTCCATGCTGACACCAATTGCTGTCGATTCGTGAGGTACAATTGGCCTTGACAATTACATCTTGCAGCTAATGTTTTTTCATGGTGGCTAATGCAATATGGTTTGCTGGAGAAAATCCCTACCAATTACTCCCCCCATTCCAAATTTTAAGATGTTTTGGCTTTTCTACATCCATAGTTTTTGCTATGCACTTAGATATACACTGTCTTGAAAAGCCTAAACATCTTATAATTTGGAATCGAAGGAGTAATTGACAATTCATGTGGAATTGTGGATGATATGGTGGTGGGCGTTATCCCGCTTCCCATACGTTTATCTACACGATGAATATGCTCTAGAAATGAAGTTTTCTAGTGGCACGAAGTTTCACCTAGTGTGCAAATCATGCTATTAAATTGCAAAATTATTCAACTTTTTTTGGACAATACGAATCAGAAGGAACCATTACATATTTTTAATGATTCACTGCATATCCTCATGTGTTTTACTTCTGAGTAGTCACAACCTGACAAGCTGATAGTTTTTTTTTGTCACAGGTGCTGGTGCTTGTACGGGAAAGTCTAGGATCACTCCTGCATGTGATACTTTTGCTTGCTGGTTGGGAGAAGCCTCCTCCATGCACATGGCAGGTGGCTCAGAACTATTGTGCTGCATTATGAACTGGAGCAGGTAAAATGAATACTGTTGTATTTTCAAAAGAAAAAAAGAATACTGTTGTATGCCTGACCATACCTGACGATAATTGACATGGATCAAACCTCACCAATCACCCTAACATTCTGGTTAGTTACTTTCCTTCATCGAGTGAACTTTTGATTGTTGTAATAATAGATGCATTTCCACAAAGCTAGGTTAACTCTTAACTCTTAAGTTACACTTTTGATGGTAATCTGTTTCGGTTCTAAAGCAGTCCCTTTTGGTACTTTTGATTCCTGGTTACGTGCACACACATGCACGCACGCGCATGTGCGTGCGCGCGTAATGTCCTTCGAACGTGTATAATGATTTGGTTGTGTTGGGCAGTGGCCCTTTTACCCTCTACTATGACGCTACTCAGATCATGGATACTGGATGCGTCTTTGATGCTAATAATCTGATTTGGCAAGGATAGTGGATCTTGCTCATAGAGGTGTCCTCTAAGATGGACACACATGGGACTAGTTGGCCGTGAATTTTGTGTGTCTGACAGAAGATGCAAAGGAAAAAGTCCATGTTACCTCCCTCAATTTTTTTGTGAAAATCTGTTTTAAAATCGGATAAAACTATCTTCCTCAGCTTCTATTAAAATCGTTCATTTTACCTCTTTGATCTGGTTATAAGGGGGTTTTGAAAGTGATTTTGTCTTATTTATTTATTTGTTTATTTTGGCTTAATCTCTGAAAAATCATACTTATAGAAAAATCGGAAAATAGAAAATCTAATTTTATTGGGCTCCACGTGAGTAGATTTATACAGTAAACATATAGGTGGTTTCTATAATATGATATGGTTTAGTGTAAAATTTTTGTTGTATCTTTAGATTTATGCTTTTCTATAATAATTTATAGTTGGAGTTTCTGTGGTTAATTATTATGGTGGGTTAATTATTGTATGATATAAATTTAGTATGATATAAATTTATGGTCAAATTTTTATGGTGGGTTAATTATTGTATGATATAAATTTAGTAAAAATTTTGTAGTCATTGGACCATTATAACTTAATTATAGATTTATTTAATGATCTAATGAGTATGAAATTTTTACTATAACTCAAGCATACAATAATTAGCCTGTCATAAACCGTTTATAACCTGGCTAGGGAGGTAAAATTTTAAAAAATTCAGGTGGTTCAGCCGGTTTTAGAATTTGGATAGAGCTAATATGGACTTTCTCAAAGACGCAAATCTGATTCGGCAAGGAAAGTTGGCCTTGCTCATAGTTAGAGCGTGTGTTGGGCTGTTAGCTACGGCCCCACGTGCCATTTATGTTGGACACGCGTGCTGAAACCGGCTGTAATTTTTTTTTTTACGATCTGACGGAAGATTTGATCTCTTCTATCTTTAGTACTCATGTTATTTGAGTTCATCTTTATTTAATTTTCTAAAATATAGTAATAATGCATAATAAGTATGATATATAAAAATAGATATCAAGATAACTCTACATATTGTTGATGGTGAGAAGTTTGTAAAGTTCGGTTGGAATTATTTCACCATGCTCCTTTCCTGAGTTCTTAACATTGAAACGATTGATTTTATGTGAGGAAAAAAAATACTGTTGGAACGGAAGCCAAGTGAACAAGCTGTCAGCTTGAAATCCTCCGACAAGGCTAAGGACCTCGACGCCGAAGCGAACCAGGTCGACAAGTACTCCCTCTGTCCTATGGATTTTGTCACTTGAAAAGTGTGTTTATGAGGGGGGGCACAGTTTTTGAATGATAAAGTCCATAGAACGGAGGGAGTAGGCTATAAACTCAGACTGCCTAGGCCACTGCAATGCCGAGTGCAGGGACATAGACGTGACATCCACAGCGAGATCTTGGATTGGGTGATGTCAACGACTTTCTAGTATTGGAACCACGCCATTGTCAATTTCATCGCCACGACCGCGTTCAAACAACATGGCGGTCTCGGAGAATGGTGTTGTCTACATGTCCCACCGGTATCTTAGCAAGCCGCGTGCGGCTTTACATCATGGCAAAGAGCCAAGCAAAGTGCCCTGAGGCACCGACACACATGCCCTTTCACACCTCAAAAGCTCCATTTTAGGATGTGACCTGAAAATACTAAATAAAACAAAAATCTTAAATATTTTCCTCAAAAGATTTATTTATTTATTTTTACCAATTTAGAGAGTGAAACATGTGGTATGTAAAATGTTTTACAAGCCATTAAGTTATTGAAAGTGTGTTTGATGCATTCAAGTCTTTGCATTAGCTTTATTCTGTGGCAAACAAAATTCTAAAATATAAGCCACGAATATGCATGGTTCGCTCTGCTTTCGAAAACAAAGCTTCAAATTTATGTTTCAAAACCTAATTAATTAAAGTAAGGTCAAGTTTAAATTTGAAGACTTCCTTAAAATGTGTTATATTTTTGTAGAAAGGGTTTTAAGGCTCTTTTGATTGGGTTTTTCAACCTACTTTGCCTTCCCCAAATGTTAAAAGCCAATCAAACAGGTTGGCTTCCACCCAAAGCCACAATCAAAAGCAGGGTATTAGATAGCACAAATTTCACAGCACCCTCACCTCTGTTTTTCACCTGCTGTGGCTTCCAACTTTTCACGAAAATCACTCACCTGCCACTGCAAATTCGTTTTTTCCTCTTCCTTTTCCTTGTACCCAGACGAGGATAGGTTGCCATCGCTCGACCCTGTCTGCTTCGAGGGAAGCTTCTGCCCCCACATTAGTATATACATAATTAATTAACACCCGTGGTTCATAAATGTGAGAAATATTGGTGTATTTGGTATACACTGGTGGTTCACGTAACGTCCCCTAGTCACAGTTCCTCCTAGCTACCACGGCTTCTCCCACCCTGGCCGGTGCAGGCCTTTACCCCTATCCCGGGCGTGGCTGCTCACGGGCCTTTGCTCGAGATGGAAGGGCGTGTGCGGGAGCTCTAGACCACTACTGCCGTGGGGGAGCCCTGCTCGCCAGCGTGGGCCTCTTTTTTTTTTTTTTTTTATATAAAGGAAGGATTTTATTAATTCACTGTTATTACATCGAGAAGATACAATAAGAGTGAATTCACTTTCGGCTTCTGTCTAAGCACAAAGCCTTAAAAAAAAAGCCCAACACTTTAATGGCCATCAATTCTAAGACTAGATCGCCACCCATGTGCCTGGGAGAAAAACGCCGTAGCCACTTGCATCAACTGTTGCGATGCCCTCAACACCAAAGCCCGTGCGGAGAACTTTTGGAGGATAACCCATGTTCGTAGCCAATGAATTACCGAAAAACCTACCTGCAAGGGAGAGTAAACATGTTTTTTTCTCAAAAACTAAATCATTTCTGCATAACCAAATAGCCCAACAAGTAGCTGCTGCCCCAACATAATTATAGGTTTGAGGTCCCGTGGGCCTCTGCCCTTGCCTCGGCGCGGTTTCCCTCTAGCCTTGCCTAGCCCCTGCCCCGACGTAGCTCTCACGTGCCTCTTTGCGCCAAGAGGAAGAAGGAAGAAGACGAGGAGCAGTGTCCGCTCTTCAATGAAAGAGGGGAAGAGATGAGTGGGAGGACTGTGAATGACATGTGAGGTATGCTCATAAGTGTTTTCTAAAAGCCACCAAACGGTTTTCAACATTCTCACAGCTCATATTTCATAATAGCTTTTCTATAGACCACAACTCAAAATTACTTTTTCAAAAGCTATAGATCAACTAAACGCACCATAAATCTTGAAAGTGATTTAGAGAAAAAGTCCAAAATAAACACATAATATGTTAAAGTTTTAGTTCAAAAAGGTAATAAAAAGAAAAGGAAGAATGGGCAAACACAGATAATCGGAGAACATAAAAAGAATTGTGTAATCAAATAGTGGGCCAAGAAAAAAGATTAGACTCTCAAAGAATAGTCAGAGCAAATCGGAGAGCAAACTCAAGGTGGAGAACGAGAACTAAAGACCCTGAAGAGGTAGTATGGGACATTAAAAAGTGGTCGAAAGAAACATTTCGCTCTTTAATATTAGTAGAGATAGAGATAGAGATTGATGGAGATAGACAGAGATTGATGGAGATAGAGAAGAGATATATAGATAGAGATAGAGAAGAGAAGAGATATAGAGATAGAGACAAAGAGGTAGAGATAGAGACAAAGAGGTCTTGACATTTTGTGATGGTTTCACATATTATCGTCACAAGGTACATTTAGCGACGGTCGATATATGATGACCTTCATGATGGCGGCTTTTTGTCATACCATTCATTTTGTGACAAATTCAATACTTTCCATGACACTTTATTTTTTGTAGTATATAATGCTTAACCATGTAGATGAACTTGGAGTTTTGTGTTGGAAGATGCCAAGAGCTAGGGCCCAACCATGAATTGGTCCATTTGAATTGGGCCTAGGTCAGAATAATTGTAGTAGATTTGGCCCATGTGGTGGAAGCCCACTAGGGCTCTTTGACTATTCCAACTATAAGCTAGGGGTGCTAGTGTGGTAATGCATGAGGTCAAGTTGATCTACATCCACGCCATCCCTTGTACTCTTGTTTTTCCAAAGCAAGTCGAATGGTTGCTCCCTATACACATCATTAAGCATCATTAGGTTGTATATCTCATCAAAAAGATCTAGATTGCTAGGGGGTTTCTCTTTCTTCATCCATAAAACACATCAGGCCATAACCAATCTGAGGTTTGTAGGGCATGAGTCACTAAAGTAGCTACCTGCATAATAAAGCATGTGCCTCTTTTCTTCTGGATTCATCTATGTACATGATGAAAACACAAACAGAACTAAGATTCACACCAAATAGCATCATGCCAGATCATAATAAATTATAGCACATCATATGTAATCGACAAAGGACATGGAAGTACATCAAAGGACATGGAAGTACATCAGAGGCATGGCATAAAAGGCATGGACAACATCTCACATAATTACCTAAACCATCATAGGCAAGTGGACAATAGCCCAGGTTAATAATCACTGACATAGATAATAGAGAACCATCTTTGAGGGAAGGCATCATATGCAACCAATCACACCAAAACATTACCACCACTAGCAGAAAAAAGAAGTAAGGAGAAGGGTTCACCATCTTTATTGAGCTACCTAGAAGAAACAATCAGAGAGGAAAAGAGGAAGTTGCACTAGATCTACAATCCTACACAAGAAACATCTTGTAAATCGAGTGAAATAGATGTGCCACATTATGATCTAGGATTTGCACCAAGGGGATATCGAAAGGGAGAGGGTGGAAGAACTTGCCTCACAAACCCATCCATTGAGATCTCAACACTTCAAATTAACGAGAGAAAAGAGGTTAGATGCCGCTAAGGAATTGAGGGAAAGATTGTGAGAGGAGGAGGGGGGTTCGCCTGTGCCTAGGGGATGAAATGGTGAGCAATCGGGAGGGCAGGGCGGCGAGGAGATTTATGGCAAGTGATGGTGTGAAATGGGTGGTAACCCTATCCTTCCCGTGAGCGCGGCATGGTAAATTCGATAGCCTGCATGGTCCCCGTGCATTGCCACCATGGAAAAAAATAGCCCGCTATTTTTGCCGCTATAGCCCGAAATAGCTTGAAAAAAATTGTGCCGCTATTTGCGTTTATGCACAATTTTGCCGCTATTTTGCCGCTAAAGTCCGCTAATTACGGTTTATAAAACGCTAAGCACTTTAGCCTTAGCTCGCTATTTAAAACCATGATTGCCACACTAGGCTCCAAGGAAGACCGGATTTTTTTCCGCATGGGGCGAGCCACAACAAGAGGTGGCTTTTGCATAGGAATAGCCTAGCCAAAACTCTGGACCAGAAAACCAACCACATGTTTGTTACATCTAGCAGGCCATGGGCAAGGCAACGAATCACGCCCTAAGATATATCTACAGATGGAAAAACAGGTGACCATCTTATATTTCAAAATAAAGAGTATATAGCTCCATAAAACTATAATCAATAGATAAGTCCACCAAAACTTTGGCACCGAGTACAATACAATTAAGGAATTATATTTGTACACAAAAAGAAAATATTTGATTTTATGCAACTATTAAACCACTTTTTTGTAATCACAGTACCAACATAGACACTCGTATGCATGGACGTACAATACACTTTTGAAACTGAGCTGGTAGATCTTAGGATTGATAAAATCACCACAAGCGTGTTGCTATTGACAACATATTGCCTATCGAGAAAAAATGCGAGCATCCACATTAAGTCCAGAAATAAAAATCAAGTGAACGTAGACCATAAAATATCTATTGTAAATTGAATCCACCATACAAAAATTTGTATGATTGTACTCCCTCTGTCCCTTTTTAAGTGTCGTCGTGGGTTTTTTGTGTCACAAGTTTGATTCGATTTATAGAAAATACATACCATATTTATATCTTCAAATAAATTTGCTAAAAAACTAGATTTAAAGATCTTTCTGGTGATATTAAGTATGATACTAATCGATGATATTTAGTATTTATTAAAATTCCCGGTATTTGTTTCTTGGGAAGCGCAAGGGACAGTTAAAAAGGGACGGAGGGAGTATGTCTTTGGTCCAACAAGTTGAAAAACGTGTAAACAAATACATGAACTTGTCGCATGTGTGTGTCTTCGGTCATATTCCCTCCATGTTGGTAAAGAAAGTCATTTTGGACAGTGACAGAGTCTCCAAAGTATAACTTTGACTTCATATTTTTATAAAAATACTTAGCATAAAGTGATATATCTATGCTTTTATGGAAGTATTTTATCAAGACAAATCTATTCATATGATGATTTTCATATTTTCAAACTGAACAACTTAAAAAGCTATTTATGATTTATATTCCCAATGTTTGACCCAAACCTTGTCTAAAACGATTTTCTTTTCCAACATGGAGGCAGTATATATGTCATCCTGTGTATTTTTGCCACTATGGCAGGTGACATGGGCAATTTTATGCATGTTGTCTCATTTCTTTACTCCCTCTTTTCATGTGGGGTTTATCTGATTTTTAGGAAATCCTATATAGATTAACTGTACGACAGTACATTTTGTGTGATGATCAATAGAGCTGGCCTGGTAGTTTTAATGCCTGGCTTCGCCCTTGATATATGCATAAACCATCATCAATATTAAATGTCATGGTGCCGAATACGCTACACGACCTACATGGGACTACAGACGCACGCATTTGATAAGTTATACTCCCTTCGTATAGGAATAGAAGTTGTTTTAGACAAAGTTTGAGTCAAACATTAGGAACATAAATCATAAATAACTTTTAAGTTGTTAAGTTTGGAAATGTGAAAACCATATAAATAGATTTGTCTTGAAAAATGCTTTCATAAAAGTATAAATATATCACTTTATGATGAATACTTTTATAAAAATATGAAGTCAAAGTTATACTTTAGAGACCATATTGTTGTCCTAAACAACTTCTATTTTCAACATGGAGGAAGTATGTTTGCATGTTGTTGTTGGATCAAAGCGGTACAACTATGCTACTTATTGTATGGTGGGTTTAATTTAACCGTTGAGTTATGCTTAGGCCTTGTTTAGATGCACATTGGATTTGCAAGTTTTTACACCCTCTCTCCATCACATCAATTTATACCCGCATGTAAAGAGCATTAAATATAAATAAAAAAATAACTAATTGCACAGTTTGGTTGTAAATCACGAGATCGAATCTTTTGAGCCTAGTTGGGCTACGATTGGACAATATTTACCATAAAGAAACGAAATGCTCTACAGGACTTTTCAATCTCTCTCTCTCTCAAAATTGTTTGCCGCATGTAAAGAGCATTAAATATAAATAAAAAAAATAACTAATTGTATAGTTGGGTTGTAAATCACGAGACGAATCTTTTGAGCCTAGTTGGGCCACGATTGGACAATATTTACCAAATAAAAAAAGTGTCTTCTGGGACTTTTCAATCTCTCTTCTCTCCCCCATCTAAACAAGGCCAGTTTACTTGTCAAATTATTTTATTAGTGGGAGAATAATGCTTGAAAAATTTCCATCTGAGGATGGTACGTACTCCCTCCGTCCCTATTTAATTGTCGCCGTGGGTTTTCGTGCCACAAGTTTGACTCGATCTATATAAAATACGTGTAATATTTGTGTCTCCAAATAAATTTGTTAAAAAACTAGATCCACAGATCTTTCCAATGATACTAATTATGATGCTAATCGATAATATTTAGTATTTATTAAAATTACCGGCATTTATTTCTTGGAAGTGCAAGCGACACTTAAAAAAAGGGACGGAGGAAGTAGACGCGTCGTACATGGTCTGATCGCGTTTGACTGGTGGTTGAGGCAGCATCACGTCTGCTGACGTAAGCTCATTTCGGCGGCGCGCCGACCCTTCCGAAGGAAGATTGGACCAGGCTTTTCCTCGTGTACGTGGATCCCATCCCCCAGGCTACAACTTCTTTATTAATTAATTTCTGTGCCTGCTCCTCGTGGGCCCCATCTGCAGATCAGATATGCGGTGTTGGCGACAGCCATGATGCTCGAAGCTCCGTGGTGGCTTGGGTAGCAAGGAAGCGGCGGCACACAAAGCCCGCACGGGATTCTTCCCGTTCCTACCTAGCCGCCCCCGGCCCTCGGCCTCGCCTCGATCTTCTGCTCTCGGCTGCCTGGGTAGGGTGGTGTTCTCCGCTTCTCCTGCTCCGATCCTCTTCCCTCTCCTCCGGCCGACAATCGCAGCGATCCGGGCTGCATCGCGACCACGGCCGGACCACCGCCGACGACAACTTGTGAGCTCCTTTTCCATTTCTCACGTTTTCTCTCGATCTCGTTCGTTTCTCAGTTTTCCTTACTGCTGCGGTCGTCAGATCTATGATCGGAATTAATGCCCCGCTGGGCGGCGCGTTGTGCATGATTTGGGTTAGTAGCTGTGAACCGCTTTTGTTTTGCGATCGCAGCCAGACGTACTGATCTTGTCTATCTGCGGGTTTTCGATTTATTACCTCGTTGTTCTACCCCCAGTCCCCACACTGTTTGAATGCTTGCGTTCGCCATTTCTGGGCTGCTTGAGTGCTTGCAGTGGCAACTGGTAAGAGAAACCGGTGATCCATAGCTGGAATAATCTGCGTGTTCAAATAGAAATCCGCTAGCAAGTACTCCCTCCGTCCCAAAAAAATGACGTTTTAGGTGTTCGTGCCACAAGTTTAACTTATTTGTAGAAAATACGTACAATAAATTTGTTAAAAATTGCCGGCAGTCATTTCTCGGGAAGCAAGAACGTCATCCTTTTTAGGACGAAGGGAGTAGTGTGCATATATATGATATATGTAGGTGTCTTTTCCCCATTACTGTACTGATGATGACATTTAGCTTGGGTGAGGCTTCTACTATTTAATTGTTTATTAATCAAAAGAGGCGAGCATTCTTCACACTACCTCAGATCAAAAGATCACTGGCGGTTCAAAACTCTCATTCAAAACCGCCAGTGATAAGCTGACACTGATAGTTAATTCTGTAGTAGTGTCAGCTGTTTAAAATTAAGTTTAGGAAAATCCGGAGCCACCTACGTACCTGTAAATTCCTATTTCAATCTGATCCTCATCAGTCCTTTCTTGTTCTTGTTTATTATAATAGCAATATTTGTAAAGTTTGGGCCCCTCCAAAATACAAATTCTGATCTTCTGGTTGAATGCAATTTAAAACAGCATAGGAACTTTTGATAGACTTCAAGCTAGCCCGCGGATGGCCAAACATTGGTGTTCGGCCCCTTTGCCAATTGCAGCCTGGAATTGGGCATCCACTTTTAAATACTGCTGCTTTTTTTAAGGAACAGGAGGGGCCCCTACTGGAAAATAGTGCTGCTTCACTAGTAGCACCTTGTTTATAGATTGGGAAAAAATCAATTTGAAGTACTGTAGCACTTTCATTTTATTTGGGTCAGTTAATTAATTTGGTTGGGTAATCTGCAGCTTTGATCACATGCTTGCCGCATGGTCAGAGAACGATTCAGTGCCAGTTTGGTGGGAAAGTATCAATTGCATCCCATCAATCGCACGCAAGACAGTGATCGCACTCCAGCATTATAATCTTGGGTTGCTGTGAAGTGCAGAAAGAAATAAATGCAAGGATTTTCTAGTGTAAAGAGGCATCAAATCAAATAATTTCACAGAAGAACAAAGATAAGGTCACTTTGGTCTAGGACGACGGGAGCAGAACACTTATCTAGGCCATCCAACGTGTTTGACATTTGTTTTTCTCTTTGACGGTCTAGCGCACAGCATCTTTCTAGAAGTCGTCATGGTTCTTTCATTTTAATACAACATGCAGCTCTTCTTCCCTTGTTTCAAAAATTACGATCTACGTACTGTGCATAAATGCGTGAATCCAACATGAATAGGGGCACTCGAACGACATGAGCAGCAGCAACAGCACCTTCGACCTCAGCGACGAGAAGCTTAAGGACCAACGACGCTGGACACTAGCTTCACGGTGCTGCCCTAGCTGCGACTATGAGCTCGACTGCAATCCGGTATGCTAAATTATTACTAGTTTGGAGTAACAATGATCCTTTTTTTTCAAAATTATCATACACATACCCATATGTGCATTCAAATGCTTCTATATTGACTATGAGCTTGACTGCAATCCGGTATGCTAAATTATTACTAGTTTGGAGTAACAATGATCCTTTTTTTCAAAATTATCATACACATACCCATATGTGCATTCAAATGCTTCTATATTGCAGGACATGGCTGGGTTTCCAGCTGGTGTCAAGTTTGATCCGTCCGACCAGGAGCTCATAGAGCACCTGGAGTCTATGGTGAAGGAAGGAGGCTCCAAAGCACACCCCCTCATTGGTGACTTTATACGGACAATTGTAGGAAACGATGGCATTTGCTACACCCATCCTGAGAATCTCCCAGGTGAGTTCAAACCCCGCCTTCAGCGTAGCCCTCAATATACACGCACACCATGCACCGTCATGCAACAGAATTCATCTAATTTTAGAAAGTGAGCTTAGCTCATCTAATTTGGTAAGAGATGTAAAACACCTAATCCCTTAGGTCCTCTCGGCTTGAATTTATGTGCCTTTCTTAATAAAAAGGACCCGGTTAACACATGCACAACCGTGCTATTAGCATATATACAACACGCACACTTCTCCACTGAGTGCCCTGGCCTCCCCTCAGCTCCGATGGCACCAGCAACGAAATGTCTCACCACCATTGCTGCTCACAACTGCACCCTAACCACAGTATCCATCTCCAAACCAACACCCCTGCCGCTAACACTGGTCCAACCGGCCTCTCCCATCGCCCAATATGGGGCATCCCTGCCTTCCCTCTCGCCCACTGCAACTACCACAGGTCAATCGGCCTCCCCAATCTTAATTTTCTTTATAGCCTAAGAACAAAGAATCCCCAACTCCAAACTCATAACTCATAACCCAAACTCATAACCCATAAACTCATAACTCAAATTATTTCTACTGGCGGATTTCTTAAGAAACCGCCAGGTAGAATCATTTCTACTGGCGGTTCCTTAAGAAATCCGCCAAGAAAATGGTCGATTTTACCGGCGGTTCCTTAAGAAAACCGCTAGTAAAATCGTAAATTTTACTTGGCGGTTCCTTAAGAGAACCGCCTGTAGAAATAGGGTCGATTTCTACAGGCTGTTCTAAAGGAAAACCGCCAGTAGAAATAAAACGCTAGTGTCAACACAAATGGTTTGTGTACTAGTGTCACTAACCTAGTTGGGGTCGCAAAATCCGCTCAACTTGTTGGAGGAGGCTCAACGTCGTTCTACTCGATTTGTCAAAGGAGGGCCTGTGACAGCCAGGGATAGAGGGAGAGAAAAAGACAGGTGAGGAAGGCAGAGGTCGTTGGATAAGATGTTGGCCGCGTGAGTGAGGATAATAAGGCCTTGTTTAGATTACCTCCCAACTTCCAAGTTTTTTCACTCTCTCTCCATCACATCAATTTGTACCCGCATGTAAAGAGTATTAAATATAAGTAAAAAAATAACTAATTACACAGTTTAGTTGTACATCACGAGACGAATCTTTTGAGCCTAGTTGGTCCACGATTGGACAATATTTGCCACATACAAACGAAATGCTACAGGACTTTTCAATCTCTCTCCATCACATCAATTTCTACCCTATATATGGAGCATTAAATGTTAGTAAAAAAAATAACTAATTGCATGGTTTGGTTGTAAATCACGAGACGAATCTTTTGAGCCTAGTTGGACCATGATTGGACAATATTTACCAAATACAAACGAACTGCTACAGAACTTTTCAATCTCTCTCTTCCCCCCATCTAAACAAGGCCTAAAGTCAAGTCATGCAGTATGGACTAAAGGCTGAGTTGGGTCAGTGTGTGTGCGTGGTGATCCCCATCCTGCGTGAGGGAGCTACGTGCTATGTAGTAATTGCATGCATGACCAACGTAAGGATTTACCTAATATAAAATTTTGTCTGGTTCCTCCTAGATTGGATCTTTTTTTAAAATTCATCTAGTTTTTGTTGCAGCTTTCTATTTCACAAAGAATTACTGTTGACATCAATCTGAATCTAGATATGTATATATATTGTGGCCATATACATGATCTCATACTCTTGTTGATCACTTGAACTTGGTGTACTCCATTGGTATTATCCATCTCCACATGCATGTCCATGAGATGTTTGCAAATACATTCTTTATATAGGCAAAATTGCGCTGAACACACTTTTGTTCACCTCTCCCTCAAGATGGGAAGATGCTTAGGAAGTGTTTCCAAAATATAGATAGCTAAAGTGCTAGGCTACCTTTTCTTTCTCCAGCTGGGGTTAGTTTTCTACACTTAATTTGCTATGTATAGTGGTTAAATATGTGAATAAACATGCACGTGTAGCCATCATTGACACTAATCACCAGAGCTGTGATATTAGTATGAGTCAAAAGAGTCTTACTGGTAAGCAACTCTCGACTTGTTAATTAATTGTATATATGCCATGGCTTGTCAAACTCTTGTGCTTATACCTATTTAATTCATTATCAGGTGTGACAAGAGATGGTGTCAGCAAGCACTTCTTCCACAGGTCATCCAAAGCCTACACCAATGGCACAAGGAAGAGGAGAAAGATCCAGTCAGAACACGGTCTTCGCAGCAGTGACGATGTTGGTGAGGCACGGTGGCATAAGACTGGCAAGACACGCCCGGTGATCATTGGTGGTCGGCAGAAGGGGTGCAAGAAGATCTTGGTGCTGTACACTAGCTGTGGAAAGCATGGGAAGAAGCCAGAGAAGACCAACTGGGTGATGCACCAATACCACCTTGGCAGCGAGGAGGAGAAGGACGGGGAGCTGGTCGTGTCTAAGGTCTTCTACCAGCAAACGCAGCTGCGTTCTACCGTGACAATGATGGAACAAAATGATGAAAAGGTAGAAGTGACCTCAGAGGCCATGAATGGTGTGGCCGAAGTTGCTAAAGCTGTGGACACCATGATACAAATGCAGCAGCACCAACAGCAGAGGCAGGCTGATGACCAGAGCAGATTTACTGCTGCCAACATATCCCATGAGGTAATTTGTTACTAGCTGTTTCATGCCTTCATTCTGGATCAAGATCAAGTTTCAGGCTATTGACATTATATTGAACAAAGTTAGCAAAACATTAGTTAGACTGGAATGAATTTGAATATGGCAGTATCCGACACCTGGTCTTCTAATAATTATGCAAGCTTGAATTTCAAGATAGTACTCCATTCTCTTGTGTAGGTAATCACGAAATAACTCTTTTTTCCTTTGAGCACCCAAACATCGTTTCACCTTTTTGTTTTTTATAAATAGTAAATATAACATCTTTTAATAGTTAAATTATTACACTTGGTCTTCTAATAATTATGCAAGCTTGAATTGCAAGCTACTACTCCATTCTCTTGTCTAGGTAATCACGAAATAACCCTTTCCTTTGAGCACCCAAGCATCTTTTCACCTTTTTATAAATAATAAATACAACATGTTTTAATAGTTAAATTATTAAATGGAGAACATTCGACAGATAATTGGTATATGTCCAACTTTAAAGAGGTCATGTTTTAAATTGATACAAGGAAGCGAAGAACAAACAACTAAGGCAAACTTCTGGATAAAATTGCATCCACCCACCACAAAAGCAATCATTATACAAGTGATCTCCTTTTTTTCCAATTCAACTAGTTAATTAATGTGTCAGCAACTCTAATTACTTTAAGCAACGAAGAGTTTTTCAAGGAAATGTTTAGTAATCTTATCAGTACCATTCATGTTTGGATGCAGGTTGGGGTAGGCGACCCATTAGCAGCTGCTCAAGGAAAGCTGCATGAAATCCACCACAAACCATCACAACATAAAGTCCGATCAGTGCTCATGAAACCAGTACACACGATGTTTTTTGTTGAAAGCACACCCTTGAACACAAAATCGACTAAAGTATCACCTGCAGTGGAACATCGTCCCTCAGCCCTCCTGAACAATGGTGAAAAACAAGAGGTGCTTTTCAGTCTATTATAGACCATTTTGCTGAAAATACTACTATTGCACAGAGATGCAGTAGATCATCTGCTAATTCTTCATATATATACACTCATAAGGAAATGTCTTGTTATTATTTTTGCATGTTGGTCATTTACTCGTCCAGTCCATTTTTTTTTTTGTAATTAATATACTATATGAATTATATATATTTCAACTTGAACTATATGAAACAGAGTGAGCAGCAGAAGAAGAAAGTTGACTGCAGAAGGCCTTGTAGTTTGCAAGAAGCCATGATAGCCTGCCAAACAACAAGCACAGAAGAAGTAAGCTTTCTGTACTACCTTGATACTTGCTACATAGTCTATGGTAGGAACAAATGAAACGAAATCATTTTTCTACTTGTGATGGAAAATACAGATTACATCCATACATCTATACATAATGAAACAATTTGCTAAATTTATGTTGGTCACAGTCGTATAGCAATAAGTAGTTTCCATAGATACACTAAAAAAGGAGTGGCAGTTACCATAAAAGTTACTTTCGGATTTTATTTGTTGATTTCAACATGGTCAATGTCATTTAATTATTTTTAGACTTTTAAATTGTTTTGGCCTGCTCCTGTTATGTAGGATGTGCCGAAAGCTTCAACTCAGCCAAAGGAGATACAACGGCCTTACCAATACTGGCCTCCTGATCACCACCAGGATGGATAGCACTGCTAGCTGTACCATTAGATGCAAGCTGGTAAGTCATGAATCGATCCTAGGAGCATCAAATCAATACTGCTTGGTGCTTCCTGCTCTACCACAAGTTTTTGTAGAGCTAGAATTTTTATGCTGTCAGCATTGGTGACATTTAAGACCAACTCTACTACTCTGTTTGTTTCAAATTATAAGACGTTATAACTTTTCTAGATACATTGTTTTACTATGTATCTAGATACAGAGTATATCTAAGTGCATAGAAAAATAGTATACGTATTTAGAGAAACCAAAATGTCTTATAAATTAGAACAAAGGAAGTACTAGCTATATACTATCTCAGATCCAAACTATAAGCCATTGTGGTTTTTCTAGGGACATGTAGTTTTCGTTATATATGTATCTAGACATACACCATATCTGGATACATAACTTTTGGTATGTATTTGTTGAAAAGCTAGAATGACTTATAATTTGCAATGGAGAGAGTATATGCAATTGTTAGGGATATAATCATTGTCTTGTCATATTATAAGCTTAAAATATTATGGAGAAAATTTTTATTTTGACTAGTTATTTTTCCTTTTCTAATTTGTATGTAACAGTTCTAGCCACATCCTTGGACTTTTGTTTGTTACTGGCAGGTGTGTACGTGCGTTGCACAGAAGTCAATATGTCTTGGAATCAGAGTCCGTTTGATTGCTGAATGAGAGTTCTTCACCTTCATAGGACTGTAGGATCGTATATTGGGAAACTATCAAATTTTACAATTTACATATTCTATGCAAGATTTGTAATATGTTGCATAGATTGAAGGATGTAATGTTGGTTTTGATGATTTTTTATCATTTTTTTTACATCTGAGTGAATTCTTGGCATTATTTTCAAAACCCCTTAACTTAAATATTATTATATCTACAACTGAATCATTGAAAATTCATTTATTTATCTCAATTATTATGTGGTATCATACACTGGTGCGGGACATTCCTTTAATCTTGGTTGAGAAACCCCTTTAATCTTGGTTTCCCAAGCCTTTAGTCCCGAGTGTCGAACCTGGACTTTAAGCAGACCTTTAATCCTGGTTCGTTATATAAACCGAGACTAAAGGGGTTTGCAGCTAGAGCGCCACATCATAAAGTTCTTGCCTTTGTTTTTCTCTTTTCTTTTATATAGTTGTCTTTGCATTGAACCCGGCCATACAAATTCATTGAGTTCATAAGCTACAATTCATCAAGTCATACACCACGCTTAATCGAATTCATACAAACTATAATAATTCAAACAATTTCATACAAACCGTAATAATTTAAACAAAGTCATTACAAACTAGATATGCAATTCAAAGTTGTTCATGCACCCTAAAGTTCATGGAAAATCTAATTAAACTAAGTTCATCAGCTGAATTTCATACCTCCCAGGGAATCGGTCACCACTAGTCAAACATCCTTTGACTTTTGCATATCACCAGCTTCGGTGAAGTGTAGGTCACCGATGTCGCATCCATAGATGTCATTGATGTAGAGCAACACATTAAGTGGTACTTCCTCTCTTGCTTCAAAAGTACGAGCTTTGGGCCTACTAGCGATGATCATCGGTGCTCTCAGCGGTGGGTCATGGTCAAATGATCTCTTCTTGGTCACAAGCAGCTTTGTCTGAAATCCTTCTGTGCTAAGTGTTGTACTACTAGGAACACAACCTATACCAATAGAGAAAGTATAATAGCCAATGGGCAGTTGGAAAGATTGTGAATGGCTAGCTATTTATGTTTAAATGAATGGCTAGCTATTTATGTTTAAACGACGGTTATAAACTCTCTCGTTGGTTTTTGTATTGAATAGCCAACGGTACAAAGTATTTCCGAGTGTTAGATGTTGACCAGTCGGACAGTGCTTTGAATAGCCAACAGTTAACAGAATTCTAAGGTGTTAGATGTTGACCAGTTGGGCATTATATTAGAAGGCCGACTGGGCAAACAACAGTCTTAGTGGAACTATTGGTGTATTGTTGTAATTTCCAACCATTAGACAATTTTCTCACTGTGTAGTAAAAACACTTGGCTATTCGATAAACTATTGCCAACTGTTTTTGTTGACGTTGGCCTATGTACTGAATGCTCCATACCTCAATTATCTCCCAATGTGCATTATGGCATGCATACAGTATTAATGCCCAAATATGATTATTTTAACCAATTTTGATATTTGCAACATATGTGGATCGGATCTCTCTCATTGGGGGAGGAATTTTGTGAGGTGGGTGTAGCAATGAAAAGGATGATGTATTAGTAGGGTAGAAGGTGTATTTTATATTTCAAAATTGAACAGTTGAGATTTATGAGCCTAGCTTCTATTGTATCTATACAAAGCACAAGCGTAGTTGCTAATGCATGATACAATTATTTCATTTATAATGTGCCTCTTTTAGGGTGCATTGTTTAAACTCACCGACACATGAAGAGTTTCAATGAAACACACAAATAAATTATTCTCTGCTTGTACATGCACATTGGAACTCATAGGCCATGTTGGTCTTCCCTAATAGCAATAGGATTCTGACCATGATCTTGAATGTGCACAGCATGATATATATGCAAGCTTAGCATATAGTTCTCTCTGTGTGTAAGTTCCTTAGTCAAGAAAATTCTTTGTCTCATGTTGAGTCTGTTGTTTCAACCAAACTAGGCTGCAATGGAGCATTGAATTTCAATTTAATAAATTCTATATGTGTATAACATTTATCAAGTCATGTGGCAGGTAATAGAATTAAATTCAAGTACCACTAAGCACAAAAATTTCATTTGTACCATATTGTAGTTTATCCAATCTATCAATGATAAATACAAAGTCCAATTCCACATATTGAGGTCGTAGCTTATGTATCTCGTATGTGACCTGGACACATGACCTATACTCATATGAGTTAGAACAACTCGCATCTAGCGACGATATGGAGGCTGGTTCCCATGTTTATTGGGGTTCCATGCAAGGTGCTAGTCTATTCTTCAAATAGAAATAGAATCTAATTGAAGCAATGAAATACTAATTCATAATATTAGTGCCTATGGTTGATGGCTTTGTTGCCGATCCATATTTAGTATAATCTTTTTTTAATATATAGAGATTGAAACATTTATTTAAGTCTATATTTTGATATTTGAATAAAAATATAATTATTAGCAACCTCATGATTTTAAAATTTGAGTACATTGCCGCAATTACGAAATTTATTCCCATTTATTTTTCTTTGATGAAAACAAATATAACACGATGGAACCTTGCCTAATAAATGTATAAAAGAGCAAAAAATCTAAAAAAAATGTACCAGATGTAGAACCTTGCCTAATAAACATATATAAGAGCAAAAAATCTAAAAAAAAACATATCAGATGGAGACTAGAACCCTGGCTCTGTTCAAAATCATAGCACACCTTCCTACCACTAAGGTATAGATTGCTCATTTGAAATTCCAGGAATTTCAGTACACTCATTTTATATTCAGAGGTATATGAATCTTACCCTGATAGGATTCCTGATCCTACCGGGGATGTGGCGTAGTCTGTAGTGATGAGAGGGAGGAGGAGCTGGGCGTGGTGCTCGCTGCTGGCGACTGGGCGCCGTGGCGAGGAGGCTGGAAGCGCAGGGAAGGAGCTAGGCGGCGGCTAGGGCAAATCCCGGCTCCCTGAGGAAGCCGGAAACAAATATATTGTTTCTGCTTAATCTCCTCCAAAAGAGTTTACAAGTATTTATATGTCTCTCTAATAGTAATTATAAAATAACCCCCTAAAGTAATCAAATTACGATAAATATATGGGCTCATGGCCCCTTGATGGCCGGCTTCCCTCTAGCCACTAATGGGCTTTCGGCGTTGATAGGGAATGCCGGTCATAACATCTCTCCCCGCCTGCAAAAACAGCTCGTCCTCGAGCTGGAAATCGGGGTAGTCAGCACGAAAGTCGTCGAGGAGCTCCCACGTAGCCTCGTCTTCAGGAAGGCCAGCCCACTTGACCAGCACGTGCCAAGTTCCTCGGCGCTGCTGGGCGCGCAGGGCGCGCTCTGGAGCTGGCAGGGCCATCAAGAACAGGAGGAAGATCGCCCGGAGTCGAAGGAGGGTCGCCCCGGTGCTACTTCAGAAGGCCGACATGGAAGATGTCGTGGATGCGAGCGCCCTCCGGCAGCTGGAGACGATAGGCGACGCGGCCGATGCGTTCGAGAACGCGGAACGGCCCGGCCCAACGGGGCCCCAGCTTGCGTGTGGCGCGTGGGTCGAGGGACTGCGTAGTACGGTGAAGAAGGCGCAGCCAGACCCACGTGCCCACCTCGAACTCCACGTCTCTGTGGTTGGCGTCGTAGTACTTCTTGGACAGCTGCTGAGCCTGGAGGAGCCGTTGGCGAACTTCAGCAAGTATCTCATCCCGACTGCGGAGGAGGGAATCAGCAGCCTCCGTGCGTGCCGTCCCTGGCCGGTAAGGCAGAATGGGCGGCGGGGGCCGGCCGTAGACGACCTCGAAGGGCGTAGCGCGGAGGGCCGTGTGGAAGGAGGTATTATAGCAATACTCCGCCCACGACAGCCACTCCACCCACGCACGAGGCCGGTCACCTGTCACACAACGCAAATACATAGCAATCACCTTGTTGACCACCTCGGACTGGCCGTCCGTCTGGGGATGGAAGGCGGTGCTCATGCGGAGCTGCACACCCGCCATCTGGAAGAGGTCCCGCCACACATGGCCGGTGAACACGGGGTCCCGGTCGCTGACTATGGAGAGGGGGAACCCGTGCAGGCGCACGATGCCGTCGAAGAAGGCCCGGGCCACCGAGGAGGCGGTGTAGGGGTGGCCGGCGCAATAAAATGCGCTGCGTTTGGAGAAGCGGTCGGCGACGGTGAGAATGACCCGACTTGCTGCGACTTTCGGCAGCCCCTCGATGAAGTCCATGGAGATGTCCGCCCACACCTGGGAAGGCACCTCGAGGGGCTGCAACAGCCCCGCTGGCTGCAGCGTCTCCGTCTTGTTGCGCTGGCATGTGGTACAGGCGCGCACCAGGTCCTGGACCAGCACCCTGTCCCGCGGGATGTAGAAGTCGGCACGGAGACGATGCAGTGTCTTCTGGGTGCCCTCGTGGCCGGCCGAATGGGCCAGCCGGAGCACCTGGTGGCGGAGATCATCATGGTCCGGCACGTAGATACGGCGCCCATGGAGAAGGAGACCGTGGTCGAGACGCCACGGCTCACCGAGGTCGCCGGCCTGCAGCTGCTGCAGCAGCCGTTGGCCGTCTGGGGCCAGTGGCGTCGCGCGCCGAATGTCCTCCAGGGAGGGAGAACGACGGTCCGGACAGGGCCAGAGCAGCCCCGGCCGCCCCTGGTGCCGAGCCCGCCCGTGCTGTCCCCGCATATCTCGGCGGGGACAGGCGTCCCGCCACGGCGTTCAGCGCCCGCCCGGCCGGTACTCCACCGTGAAGTCGAAGCCGAAGAGTTTACTGAGCCACTGGTGCTGAGGAACGGTGGACAAACGCTGGTCAAGTAAAAATTTAAGACTATAATGATCAGTGCGAACCAGAAAGGGGCGCCCCCACAGATAAGGGCGCCAGTGGCGCACCGCCTGCACCAAACCGATCAGCTCGCGTTCATATGCGGCGAGCTTGAGATGCCGGGCAGCAAAGGGCCGGCTGAAGTAGGCGAGGGGTCCCGCGCCCTAGTGGAGGACAGCGCCGAACCCCGCACCCGACGCGTCACAGTCGACAACAAAGGTCGCGTCGAAGTCCGGCATCTGAAGGACAGGCCCCGTGGTCAGAGCGCGTTTGAGCGCCTCAAATGCTGTCGTCGCGTCGTCGTCGTGGATGCGGATGGGCACATTGCGCGCGATGCCCTCGCAGGGCATCCGGTCACCATTGGCCACTGTGATGCGCAGGTGGTCGGCACCGGCTGGAACGAGGCCGAGACGACGCATGGTCTCCCCGGCCATGAAGTTGTGCGTCGACCCGGTGTCGAGGAGGGCGAGGAAGCGTTCCCCCTTGATGGTGACGGGCAGGAGCATGGAGTTGGCCGCCCGAATCCCTGCAACAGCCTGGAGAGAAACCACGAGGGCGTTAGCGGCGGCTGGCGCAGGGGCCTCCTGGAGAACCAGCATGCCATCCTGGACATCGGCTGCCGGCTCGTCTTCAAGGTAATCATCGCACTCCAGGTAGAAGAGGCGCGGGCACACGTGACCGCGAACGTAGGGCTCGTCGCAGTTGAAGCACAGCCCCTGGCGGCGACGTTCCTGCTGCTCGGCAGGCGATAGACGACGAAACTGGCGCACTGGTGGGGCTGCTGCAGCGCCCTGAGCTGGTGGAGGAACGGCCCCGGCCGCGGTGGGTGCGACATTCGGCGGGCGCTGCTGCTGGGGCGCCCAGCCCGATCACTGAGGAGGTCGGGTGCCGCGTGCTGGTTGTGTCGGAGGTGGGAGCACGCAGTCTTCAAAAGCCCGTGCCAAGTACATAGCGGACTGGAGGTCCGGCGGTGCACGCATCTGGACGTGCTTCCTGATGTGGTCCGGGAGGCCGCCCACGTACAGCTCCGCCTTTTGGCGAGCGGAGAGATCGCGGGCGTGGCAGAGTACGGCGTTGTAGCGCTCCGAGTAGTCCTGCACGGTCGAGGTGAAGGGTAGGCGGGCGAGCTCTGCCAGCCGAGTGCCCAGAACCGGCGGGCCGAAACGAAGCGAGCAGAGGGCACGGAAGCGTTCCCAAGCTGGCATCCCCTCGTCTTGCTCCAGGGCATAGTACCACGTCTGTGCAGCGCCACGCAAGTGGTAGGACGCGAGCCAAGTCCGAGACGAGGCCGGCGTCTGCTGTCCGCGGAAGAATTGCTCGCACTGGTTCAACCAGTTGAGCGGATCCGCCGAGCCATCAAAGATCGGAAACTCCAGCTTGTAGAATTTGGGTCTGGCCTGGGCGCTCCCCATGGCGAGCGCCGCAGCAAGGCCAGTGTCGAGCACCCCCGGATGCTGGCTGAACGATGGTGGGGGTCCTCCCTGGAATAACGGCCCATCGACCCCCCCATAGAAGATGCCGCTGGCAGGGGGAAGGGATGAGGTCGCGAGTGACGACGCTGGAGCCGAGGACGCTGGTGTCGAGGAAGTCACGGTGGAGTAGGCCGGCGCGGAGGTCGCCATCTGGACCTGCAGCCAGGCCAGGCAAATGGAGACGGCAAAGTAGGCCACTGCAGGAGGGGGAGGGGAACGCCCGACCCTGAGGACGGCATGCCGTAGGGGTAGGACGCCGGGGTGGAAGATGCAGGAGGCGGCGCTGGTGGCTGGACGGACCCAGCCCAGGCAGATCGCATCTCCCTCATCTCACGCTGGATGTCGAGGACAACGGTGGCCAGCGTTTCCAGCGTGAGAGGCGCGGCAGAGGAGGCAAAGCAGATGCGCCGGAGAGGCCCGAGTCAGCGGGCGGAGAGCGGCGCTGGGTGTGGGTGATGGGCGGCCGCGTGGAGGCGGTGGGCGTGGGTCTGCGCGACATCGTGGCCCGGCAAGCTGATACCAGATTGATAGGATTCCCCGATCCTACCGGGATGTGGCGTGAGTCTGTAGTGATGAGAGGGAGGAGGAGCTGGGCGTGGTGCTCGCTGCCGGCGACTGGGCGCCGTGGCGAGGAGGCTGGAAGCGCAGGGAAGGAGCTAGGCGGCGGCTAGGGCAAATCCCGGCTCCCTGAGGAAGCCGGAAACAAATATATTGTTTCTGCTTAATCTCCTCCAAAAGAGTTTACAAGTATTTATATGTCTCTCTAATAGTAATTATAAAATAACCCCCTAAAGTAATCAAATTACGATAAATATATGGGCTCATGGCCCCTTGATGGCCGGCTTCCCTCTAGCCACTAATGGGCTTTCGGCGTTGATAGGGAATGCCGGTCATAACATACCCAAAGCCTAAAATCATGACTCTGAAAGGCAGCCATTAGAGCTTTAGAGTTTTGGCACTAAGAGGAACCTAATCTCCTGCTGTGGCTGCCGCTGCCGCATAAGAATCCCGTAATTTACTCCACGTCTCGAAAACAAACTGCTCTAGGTATTATCTCCACTCTCCCACTCCTCCGATTGATCGGGTGACCATAGGGTGTGCAGCTGAATGCCGAGGTGCCCTGCACCTGCAGGACGACGAGCAAAGCACTTCCCCTTCCGTGCGTCGACACCGAGCACCTGGCAGCTGCGCCGGCACACGTCTGACCATCTTCTTGACAATGTATAATTCAAATCCTTTTGCTATTATAATTTGTGCCGTGATGCTCCATGGTCAAGTGCCCTACTGTTGTCAAGCGCCCTACTGTTGTTCTTTGCATATGAGCATATCAAATTATCAATGATAGCTCTGTTTATTAGGTTTTACATTCAATCTGCACTGTCATTGGGGTTCCGTTAATTACTTGTGTTCAGTTAATTACTTGTGTTGTGAAACAGGCTCGTAGTCAATCTGGATTGGGGTATTCAATCTGCATTTGTCATTGGGGTTCAGTTACGTCCAATCTGCATTCATCTTTCTCCTACTCGGGGTATTTAGCTGGTCACATAAGCCGGCTAATAAGACAAGCCAAACGATTTCTTTGTTAGAGAAAAATATTGTTCGAACGGCTGATAAGCTCGGCTAAAAAGACAAGGGAATAGGTCTACTACTGTTGCCTTATCATTTGGGTTCAGTTAATTACATGTGTATAATATGGGCTGAGCGGCTGGTGCTGCACTGATAATATAGGAAGTGAATTACTTTTGTAGACTGAACTAAATAGGAAAGGTACAACCTAAGTGAAAGGAGATTGGGGTTCAGTTACTGTGCAATTTGCATTCATCTTTCTCACTACATATTTTCTCTCTTGAATTATTTTTGTTGTTGCTAATCCATTCATCTTCTCTTTTAGTGTGATGGTGTGCTAAGGTGCTGGTGACCGGAGATTATGCAAACCGGTGTTGGCGTGAACGCAAACACAGAGAACTTATGGTCTCATTCTACTATTCATCTCTCTCCCTCTGTCCCTCTATGTGAGTAGTGAATTGTTTTTCTTGTGGCACTACAATTATTTTTGTATGGGCGGAATGATTACTGCTTTGACACTATCTGAACCATGCATATATGAGATTTTGTTTTCTTTCCATTAAAGTAACTAGATTTTTTTTTCCTAAAGTATGAATTCTAATAATTAGGTAGGTACGTACCATGGGTGACGATCGTAGTTGGATGTACAATGAGAGGAAAGGTAGCTTGTTTAGTCCATTTTGAAAAGCTAGTTTGGACACCTTTCTGGACCATGCCTTTTCGTTACCTGAAGCTGCTACAGATGGGAGATATAAGTGTCTATGCATGTACGAAGTGAGTTGCATTTGTGCCACAATGGTTTCCAGTTGGGATTTGAGAGATGGAATAAACATGGGGAGTCTGATGTAAATAATCAACCAGACAATGAATACGAGGAGCCAACGCAAGCAGCAAAGGAGTTGTGTGAGCTGCTAGAGGAAGTAGATAAACCACTGCATGAAAAGATGTTTCACTCCCACACCTATCCACTGTAGCATGACTTATGACTATAAAAACACAATTTCATGTTTCTAAAGCCTGTTACAATGAGATAATGAATCTTATATAGAAAGTTGTTGGAGATGGGGCTGCCAAAGATCTCCCTAAAAACTTTTATATGTCTAAGAAGTTCGTGCATAGCCTAGGAATGCCTTATGTAAAGATTGATGCATGCCCCAATGGATGCATGCTATCACTACTAGAGAAAAGGCTTTCGGTCCAAGTGCATTAGTCCCAGCCAAAATTGCACCCGGGACTAAAGAAAGATTTAATCCCAGTTTGGTTCATGAACCGGGACTAAATCTAATCCCCAACGCCTATGGCAGCATCCTTTACAAGCCAAGGGACCTTTAGTCCCGGTTTGTGAACCCAACCGGGATTAAAGGTTTACCTTTAATCCCGGTTTGTGGTTGGAACCAGGACTAAAAGGTTTAGTCCCGTTTTTAATCTCAAACTGGGACTAATACTTGATCTCTAGTCCAAAGTTGTAATAACAAACCGGGACTAAAAGTTCCCGGCATATGCTCCACCTTTCTTCAAGGCAACCGTTGAATTACTGCATTTTTTTTTAAAGTTTATGAATTTTAAAGCCCGGCAGGCCACAATTGAAATTTGAGGCACTACATGATCTCTAATGAAGAAGTCTTTGAGTAGAAAAAGTTATAGGGAACAACATTATGTGTAATTTTTACATAGGCCACTCCTTCATTTGGCAAAGTTTTTGAGTTTGGAGGATTGAATTTCAAGTTTTGAGCAAGTTTTGTGCGGTAAATGGTTTTAGATTTGGCTCTAATGAAAAAGTTTTGAATAGCAAAGATGGAGGGAGCAACAAGATTTGTAACTTTTGTCTTGGTTACTTCTTCATTTGAGACTTTCAGGGTACATTATGCTCATCTAGTGCTAATCCTTCACATTGTCACTTAAACTCTGTGAGAGATGTGCCCACTTGTGAACCATCTATGAGACCACATCATTGAAATCATTCCATTATTTTTTGTGGATCTTAGGTGGTCAAAACATGTCACCACACAAAAATTTGGGATTTTCTGATAAACTGTTGAATTACTGAATTTTTTAAAGTTTATGAATTTTAAAGCCCGGCAGGCCGCTGCTGAAATTTAGGGCACTAGATGATCTCTAAAGAAGAAGTGTTGAGTAGAAAAACATTATGTGCAACGTTTGTATAGGCCACTCTTTCATTTGGCAGAGTTTTGTTTGTTTGGAGGTTTGAAATATACTGTGGGCATAGAGTTAGGAGATAAAATTCTTGATCATGAAAGGTCTATTTTTTTATTTCACCGAAATATACATTTCACTCTATCCCATACCCCATAGTTATTGGGGAAAAACATTTGTTTGCTTATCTGTTGTCTTAACCAGATCGAAACAATTTCCTCCAACGAATAAACTAAAGAAGATGCACTGCTGCAAACTACAAAAAAATAGTAAATCAATAATAATTGCTGAGAATAAAGTAAGAGATATTGAAAACTCAAAACTACAGTATTGGAGATATTGTGGGCACTAAAAACTCAAAACTTAATTAAAATCATTAAGTAAGATGCTAATAGAAAATAGTGAAAAAGAAATTTTTTTCCGGACCTAACGTTAAAAAACGGCCCAAGAGCACAACATAAGCCCACGGCCTGCTTTAGTGCCACCCGCGAAAGCGATGTGAGCCATCAGATCAAGATGGATGACCAGGATTTCACCATAAAAAATTGGACTGGTATAAAAGCGGATGCTGGCCAAAAACCCTAGCTCATCACTCTTCTCACTCCATCTCCCTTCTCTAGCGCGAACGGCGCCGGCGGCTATGGCCGTGGCCGCCTTGGCGCATGACGGCATGAGGCCTGAGATGAGCACCTCCAGCGGTGCCGGCAGGCCCGGGACGAACATCTCCAGCCGCGCGGCCCTGCCACGGCGCGGACGGCCCCCTTTGGCGGCACAAGCTTGAAGGATGCGGCCCCTCAGCAGCAGCGCGTATAGTCTGGGGGCGAGCCCCTCCGGCGTTCCAGGCAGGACGGGGGCGAGCACCTGCTGCCACGCGAGGTTCCTAGGCGTGGCCTGTTCAGTGGCGCGTGGGCAGTGCGTAGCCCCCGGCGGCGTGGGAGCCTCCGACTTCTAGAAGCTCTGCGCGCATCTCGTTCTTCCCATCTCAAACCTACTCTACGGTAAGATCTGGATCTCCCATTTCTATCAAAAAACAAAAGGGATAGAGGTATTTATTTGGGCAAAATAACCAAAGGGATTAGGAGATCTATTTTTGTCTTGATTGGATGGGAGAAAAGGGGAAATGAACTGCAATAAGAAATGCCGCTGGCTTGGGATGGGAATATGTGCCTGTGTTGCTGGCCTGGTACAACATGTAGGTTAGGTTTTTGGTGAAATTGTCAATTAGGTGGTTGTGTGCCGGTTGCTATAGTGATATGCACTGAAACTTGTAGAAGATACGCACACTAATGTTCTACATGGGTTCACGATGGTCAGTAGCTAGAGTTCTTGGTTTCTAATGTTACATTTGGTCAAACTGCTATTCTTGTTGCACACAAAGGCTTGTGGATGCTTGCTGATTAATATAAGTGTTTGCTATTAAAATATTTGCTAACTGTTAGGAGATGTAGAGGTAGGTATTAGCAGCATATTATTCCACTTGTTTATCGGCCTTTTGAGCTTGTGTTAAGATTGATGGGAGTTTAGATAGATGTGATGGGGACTTGATTTATTTTCCAAAGTGCAGACCCAAACTGAGTTTGCAAACCTTGATGGAACTTTGATGCTAACAACTTCATTGTAATTACTTCACTGTAATCTGAGAAACTATCAACACTCAAGTACTGAAGTCTAACAAACGTTTGACTTGGATTCTTAAATCACCAATACCTATGTACATATGCTTGCCAGCAAAAGGCCTTATCATGATTGAATATCATCGCTAATTACTTAGTTGTTTTCAGATTTCTCTAAGATTCCTATGTGCTTTTGCACTTCTGTTTTCAGATTTCGCTAATTACATATGTACCTATGTACCTATGTACTTTTGCGCTTCTGTTTTCAGATTTCTCTAAGATTCCTATGTGCAATAATCATTTTCAGATTGCTCCAATAATTAGTGAGGCATTCGTGATTGTCCTGCAGAACTGTTTTTCCAGAAATCATTTTCATGAGCATTTACTTAGCTGCAGAACTGAGGCATTACTTAGTTGTTTATCCAGGTGCAGAACTGAGGCATTTACTTAGCTGCAGAACTGAGATCATGAAATTAACCTTGATATCTCATAATTTGTACATATTGACAATTAGTACTTAAATCGGATTAACGGTTTAGGAGTTACGTCCAAAACGGTGCTGCTGTCATGTCCGGCTAGAATCTCTGTATGCAGAATATTTTGACCAATTATTCGACGTATTTAGAGCCAGAATTTGCCCTGGACAGTTAAACGAAAGTTGGAGGAAATTTTCTGTAGATTTCTAGGATGTATTTATTCACCCCTTTTGGTTAAGAGAATTGAGAGTTATGATTAAAATAGTGAAACTTATAAACTAAGGAGTATTTAGGTATTGTCTGATTCAGGTGGAAACTATTATTTATATGATAATCCGGTTATTCGTTCATGAATTCCTATGTGAAATTCGTTCTTTCGTTCTAATTGTACTTGCTGAGTGTTTTTCTCACTCTTGTGCTTATTTGGATTTTAGGTACCAATGTCTGCGACATGCATGGGAACTGGGAGTAGCACCATCATCACAAGCACTTACTTTGGCACATGCTTAATCTTTGGCATAGCAGTTGCAACTATAATAGTTAAATATAGGTTGCTAAATAGTAGTTTTTTTGGTTGGGATGACCTTTGCAATTAGGATGATTCTTTTATTCTATCTTTGGATTCATTTGTGATGTGTATGTCTTTACTCTTGTGATGTAGCTCCACGTACTTATATTATTTCATACATGCATGGAGATGTAAATTAATTATATATTTCAACATCCTCTATTGTCTATGTTATCAACTTTCATATATTTTAATTAGTGTATGTAAAATGCTCGAACAATGAACGATATTAGCAGTGTATAACTAAATTGAATTGAAAATAAACCATAAAAAAATACAACAAAAATAGAAAAAAAGGGCAACACTTTTAGTCCCAGTTTAGAAAACGAACTGGGACTAAAAAAGCTCGGCCGAGGCAAGACCTGGCCGAATCTTTTAGTCCCAGTTTGAAAATAAGTCCCAGTTGGATTTTCAAACTGGGACTATATCTCCACTTTTAATCCTGGTTGCTATAACCGGGACTAAAGGGGGACCTTTAGTCTTGCAATCCCGGTTGGGCAACCGGGATTAAAGGGGGGTTCTCAACCGGGATTAAAGCCCATTTCTGTAGTAGTGTATATTACAAAACTAATAAAGACAAAGAAAGTTGCTCTATCTATCGTGAATCTCGGTACGAGGAGCCAAGCAGAGGAAACAAATCTAGAAAAATACTGAAAAAAGTTTTACGTTACCAATCACTCAAAGGTTACAATGCCTATACATGTCACAGAACACGGCAAAGCATATGGGATATCATGCACAACCCCGCAACAATAATAATGTTATGGTTCACCCTTTGGATGGAGAAGCTTGGATGGAATTTGACAAGTTGTATCCATAATTTGACAAGCTTGGTTTGGTAACTGATGGGCTGACGCCTTTTGGTGCTCATGCTGCCCCATACTCTTGTTGGCCTATCTTCGTTGTTCCGTATAACCTTCCTCCTGAAATGTGCATTAGAAATAGTAACGTCATCCTTGCACTCGTTATTCCTAGTCATGAAGACCTGGGGAAGAACTTCATGTATACATGGAACCAATAGTTGATGAGCTCCTGGTGTTATGGCAAACTGATTCTCTTACCTATGACTGTTTTAGAAAGGAAAACTTTAGCATGAAGGCAATCGTATTGCGGACCATTCATGATTTCCCTAGATATGGCTTAGTAGCATGCTGGAGCACACATTAGATTCTATTGTAAATGCGAGTAAGAAATCACCTAGTGCACTTATACAACTATCTTCACCATGAGATCACCCCTCTTAATAGTATGATTATCAATCCTAAGCCTGGACATTTACTTCTCTACTTACCTATAGCCAGCAAAATGAAAAGCCCTAGCTATACCTTTGCCTCAAGCGTTCCATTCCTCCTCCTCTTCTCTTTTCTCCGAGATGTGAAAGTGCTTGATCACTTATGGTTACTTCCATCACCCTTATCTCCACTCCACCTTGACTTGGACTATCCTCTCTAATGCTACACACTTAGTAAATAGGATTAGTCTGGAGGTTTCATTAATTAACTAAAACTAAACTATGGACTTTTACTTTCTCATGATTAATGCCATCAAAGCAAGTTCATGCTTCGCCATCAGATGCGTGTACAATCTTGTCGGATTGTATGTTTGCCATTTTTGCATCTATTTCGTGGATTTCTCAGTCATGTATAGCCATTGGCTCCTCGATATGAACAGAAGGTATCATAGGATTGTCACGAGGAAGTCAAGCTATCTCTTCTGGCCATCACTAGAGTCTACCTTCAGGGACCTAGAGGATTTACACTTTAAATAGTACTTTACTTTCATGTGTTCTTTTCTAAATAGGACACATCCCTTCAGAGAAGCATGTATCTGCTCATACAGCATCTTAAGTGCCCGAAGGAGTTTCTGTGACTCGTACATGCTCTTTGGTAGAATTTGACCCTCTAGAAGCAGGGTGCCAATAACTATCAACATACAATCAAAGGCATCTCGAGTTAGGCTAAAGTGAGACTTCAACGCCATTACGCGTTGAATGGCATCCAATTGAGAAACCTTGTCCAACCCATGAAGGGGTTTCTATGCCGATGAAAACATATCATGGAATGCCTTTGCAGTTGCCTCTGGCTACTCCTCCATACATCCTTTAGTGAACTATGCCTCATGATAGTCATTTAACATGTATGCTACCCCAGCATCAGCACATAATCCTCTACATGTGGTCTCACCACCTCCTCTTTCATATGATCAGCTTCACCATGGTAGACCCATCGGGTGTAGTCTGCCTTAAATCCATTCTTGCAAAGATGTTGCCCTATGACCTCCTTTGTTTATTTTTCCTGTTTGCACATTTGCTACAAGGACACCATGTTTTACTCGCTCCTTTAGCAGTCTCACCAAATGCTTGTTGACGGTGGATAGCGTCAACTTTTTATAGTGCAATAAACATGAGATATGATCAATACACGTAGAAGATAGGGGGTTTTAACTAACAATTCCACGAGTTTTGGTGATTTCATATTTTCCAGGCAGTGTTCTAGAAAACCACGGTGAAGGACGTAATTATCAAACAAATTAGTGAAATTATCTCACACTTAAACATGCGCCATTGGGCTGTACATGGAACAAGGAGACACCACGACGAAGATGGGCCCGAGAGGCCGAAATAGAGGGCCGGCCGGCCTGGGGCCTAGGGCCGGGTGGCCTCCCCCCAAAATGGCCTCGGCTCAACTTTTGGAAGCTTCCTCCACCGCCTTTGAGGGTTCATATTCACCGTACGTGAAGTCGGTTTGATCGAACGGCTCGTATGTATCCCACCGGGCTATATAAAGATACCCCTAGCCCCCTGACGGAGGCATCCCTGAAACTCTAATTCATTATCTCCAGTTAGATCAAGTTGAGAGGGGTCCCTTGAATGGATCTACCTCTTAGAGTAGCTATCTAGTCTTAGAATTAGAGAGAGGAGTTGAGAGTAGAGTTTTAGAGGAGTTCTGGCCTGTCGGTGTTTCTCTTTGGCTGTATTCTCTAGGATCAAGTTCCCTCGCCTGGGACTTGCTTCTGAGGTTCTTCAATCATCGTCTTCTTATGTACGTAACTTTGTATTCATATTGTTCTTCTAGTTCACAATTCTTTTGAATACTTTAGTCTATAGGACCCTGTAGATTGAAGTAGTAATATAGGTGTAAGCGTGGTGCTTACACTACTACAAAATAATTAACGGAAGCGGTTAAAAAAGGTTTTTCGAGGCGGACAACCCCAACCGCCTCAGACCTATCGTCACGGTAAATCCAAGATTAACCGAGGCGGTCAAATGCCCACCTCCGTTAATCAAGTAAAAAATAAAAAAAACCCTAGATAGGCCCGGCGAGCCCGTCCCCAGACCCACCGAGCCCATCCACGCGCTGCTCGGATCTACACCGCCACCGCCGGGATTCGGCGTCCCCACTCTCGCCGGAGAAGGGAGGAATGGAGGAGAGCCGCGCCACCCTTCTCCGCGATCGGATCCACCGCGAGGACCCTCGACCTCGCCAGATCCGTTCAAGGCCCGATCGGATCTGCCGCGACGACCCTCGAGCTCGTCGGATCCACCGTCACCGTGATGACCCTAAAGTTCGCCGGATCACCTCACTTGCTAGATCTAGAACCCTGAAAGGGAAAGACAAAGTGATTGAGAAAGAGGAGAGAGGAGAGGTACCTGGAAGCCCGTGTGCTCGCCGGATCGGGGCCGTGTGCCGCCCATTGCCGCCGGAAGTCGCGGGGCCGCCAGCGCGCCCATGGGAGCCGGGACCGCACGCCCGTGCCGCTAGGGAGGCGCGCCGGGCCGGGCCGGGCCGGGCCGCGTGCCCGCACCGCTGGGAGCCGCACCCGGGACCGGGGCCGTGCCGCCGGAAGCCGCGCTTGCGCCGCCGGGGCCGAGGCCACGCGCCCGTGCCGCCGGGGAGGCGCGCCGGGCCGGGCCGGGGGACGCGCAAGCGCCGCCGAAAGCTACGCTGGGGGCCGGGCTTGTGGAGAGGGGAGGGAGAGAGCGAGGGAGGCGACGGGGTGGTGGGTTGGTGACGGGGAGGGAGAGAGCTGAGGGAGGAATAGAGGAGACTGAGGGTAGGGATGAAGAAATCCCCAAACCCTAACTTAGCTATATATATGAAAGCCTGATAATGGGCCTTCTCGGGCTTCTTTGGGCCTCGGTATTTTTTTGGAGGCGGGCTTTTAGTATTTTTTAGACGGTCAACTTGTAAACCGCCACGGTAAATGAAACGACCGCCTCGGTTAATCAATTTTGTGCGGTGGTTAGTTGTGACCGCCTCGGATAATAAAAAACGACCGCCTCGGTTAATCCTAGATATTAACCGCGGCGGTTGAAATTCTTGCCCGCCTTGAAGGGTGTTTTCGAAAGGTCACGGTAAATATTTTATGTAGTAGTGTTAGATCTAGATTACTTGCGAATGTCCCCCCGTCTTTCCGGTAGATGGTAGCTCGCGAAGGTGACTTTATAGCTTCGTTGAATCCTCTCCGAATCCATCACCCATTAGAAGGATTGGCAGCCATATATAGATGCTGGTAGGGGAGAACTCTGCTTTCTACCCCTATTCAAGTTATCTGGCTATGTTAGAACATTAGAAAATACCTTTTTACCGAGATTCGAAGTAAACGTAGTTTTAGTGATCTCCTCTTATCTCTATCTAGGATTGATTTCTACCGGTTAGGTTGGACAGTAGTTATACTCACACGTTTCCTTGTGGATACGATATTTAAAACCTCCGGGTGAAGTGCTACATCGGTATTATATCTGTGCACTTGCGGATAGTCATATTTTCTTGTGTGCATTTAATTTATACCAACAATGCTCGTTCCAAGAAAGCATCGGTCTTGTTGATCCATTCATCAGTGAGCTGAACCTGACTTGAACGGCCCTTGTACATCCACTCACAGTCATCTATGCTCTAACATATAGCAGCGAGTAATATAACCATCAATTGTATCTACACAATGTTTCTACTATCTAATAGGTGAGAGGTTCTAATCCCATCTTAGGATCTGTTGATGAGGTTAGTTTCCATGCTCTACTCCTATCCCGAGTCAAAATTTTGGTAGCACCTCCCCCCGTTGTTCTAAATACACGTTACGATAGGAAGAGTGTATCTGGAGAACAACAGGGAGATGATGCCAAAAGTCTATCTTGGATCGGAGTAGACCATGGACACTAACCCCATCTACGCATCCACGGGCTATCCAAAAACGTAGACAATTCAAAAAAGCATACTGATTATAGATATACAAAGATGTACATATTTCCAACTGTATCTCTTTGGAACAGATACACGACCATGATATAGAAAGAAAGGTTATACCTTAGGTGGCGATAGAGTCGGGCTAGTGGGGTGTGGTGGGTTGGTGCAATGGGCGAGGCGACACGGTGCAAGCAGACCCGCAATGGCGAGGAAGATCATTGGGGTTGCTAAGGTACTCGGTTTGGCTTCAATGGACTCTTCTCTCGCAAAAAAAAAAGAACATATGGGCTCATATATTGAAAATTTTGGCAAAACCTCCTCTACATAGTGAGGTTTCCAGTTGCACAAAAAATGTACTTCATAATGGCGGACAACCACATATATGTATCAAGGTTCATTGTGAACCACCGCCGTTGCCACCACCACGATGAACCACCACCAACACCATAGCCAACCACCACCACAGCCAAGGGAAGAGCATACCTGGTGGGCGCCCGGGCGGTGGGGCAGGCATTGGAGCCGGGTGTGCCGAGCGACGGGGGGCGGGTGCAGCGGCCGGACGAATGCAGGCGGTGGTCCCACTGCTCCCGTGGGGGTAGCATGGGGTGGCAGCGATGGATGAGGGGGCGGTGGCCAGGGTCGGGGAGAATGTGTGTGTGATGTGAGCGTGTGTGTGTTGATCAAGGGGAGTATATTCCGCACTTTGTCGAAAGTGCGCCCGATCCGCACTCGGCAAATCTCCCCTTTATCGAAAGTGGCGCCCTAATACAAAGACTCGGCAAATATTTTACAAAATAATAATTTTTTATTTTGCCGATTGTCCACCTGAGACACTTGTCAAAGCCAAAGTTTGCCGAGTGTCAAAGCCCGCCACTCGATAAATTTTTTGTCATTTTTGCCTTTCAAACCTTTTTTAGGCCTCCTACAGTACCTGGTACCCCATTTTCAAATTTAGTAAATATTTCGGACTTTTTGTTATATTTATTTAATTTTTTAATTTAATTAAATTTTCTTGGATAAGGCGAATTTGAACCGCAAGTGACAATATCGGAACTAAATGAATGAATGGAAAAATAATATTCATGTTATTAAGCCTAATGTGAGGCTATTTCCAGGAACAACTAGAAATTTCAAAAATTTTGTTCACGAAACATGACCACGAACTTGCAGGCGAGTTGTTTTTAAATTCTATAAAAAGCAAACGAAGTCTGAAAATCATGAAACTTGTCAAGATATCATGATATCATATATTGAGGCTATGAAAAAATCTAGAAGGTTTCGCAAAAGTTAACACTCGGCAAAGAGGTATCGGTAGCTATCGGCTGATAACGGCCGCGGCACTCTGCTGAGTGCCGCCCTTCGACTTTTGGCAAGTAGGAACTTTGCTGAGTGCCTGGTTATAGACATTCGGCAAAGGGCCTTTGCCGAGTGCTCCTTCTTTGCCGGGTGTCAGGCACTCGGGAAACCCGTATGTGCCGAGTAAAGCGGCTATTTGCGGAGTGCCCGATAAAATACAAACGGCAAAGGTAGGAGATACTTGGCAAAGAAGCCATCTTACAGTAGTGAAGGGGTTCACGTCAGAAAAGTCGTCTCTAGAAATCCCTCTATTTCTAAGACCAATTGCTCTAGAAATGAAGCAATTTTTGAGGTGGTCTGTGGCACATCTATACATATTTTTGAAACGGCTAACATCTCTATGTAATAAGCAACCTTCTAGAGATCATTTTCGTATAAAGTGGGACCGACCATGAAAGCAGGGCAGCCCACAAAATTCAATTTTTAATATCCTACAAAAGCATGTTTATTTGCTACATGATGCTCGATCGTTAGCTCGTATGATATGTTTAACATAAATAACAATTATAAGTGAAGATTAAAAGATGACATGGCATGCCGACGTGGATAACTAAATGCATGATGTATCTTGATCATAATTGCAAATACTAGTTGACTATAAATGCATTTAATAATGGGCTGATGAGGTGGATAGATTACACGTTGAGAGAAATAGCTAATGAGGTTTAGCTTTATAAGAGTTTAAGATTGGATCGTTACATGATACTCCCTTTTTTTTAATATGTCACATTTACTTTCTCCTAAGTCAAACATTATAATCTTTACCTAGCTGTTTTTACGAATCTTCATAGTTTCACATATAAATCTTATGACATTAATCTATATGTTTGCAAATCAATAATTAAACATATAAATATTTGACTTTGAACAAAGCAAACGTAACATTGAAAATTCAAAAGAGTATAGGTCATGAGCCATCCACGTAAGATTTGTTAGGGGGTATGCGTGGTAGGGCTTCTTCTAAAAGACTTCTCCAGAGAAGCTAGAATTGTTTGAAGGAGCCATAAAATAGCTCTGGTGTTTTTTTTTTTTTTTTTTTTTTTTTTTTTTTGAAAACGACTCCTCCTTCAGATCGTTTACTAGAGCTCCTCTAAAGAAGCCGGAGTTGGAGCCGATGCCAAACAAGTTCTTAATATTTATTCAGCCAAGCCAAGCCCAGCCATGGACCAAAAGCTGCCACGCCAACTCGATCGCTTGTCCGGTTAGCTTGTCCGATCCAGCTAAAGGTTAGACAGGGTAAACAATCGATGAAATTCTTTGTATGCCATATCCTAATATGAAATCCTAGATCCGTCAGAGACCGGCTCTCTAGTCTAGTAGCGTTGAAAACAGATTAGACAGGCAATGAATCAAAGACGACCAATGTCACTCATAATTACCGTGTCTTTTGTCGGACCCCTCACATGCATGCAAATTGGACTCCAATGCACCATGCACGTGCTCCAAGCCCATGCCAAACGTGCGGAACTGACCACCAATTCCGATTCGAATATCCCACCATGCAAAGCAGCTTCTATATTATGGTATATATGTATGTACCCCCACGGCCAGTTCGCCATCGTAACAAGCCAACAAGCAAAATAACACTTCATCCAAGTCCAAGACCAAGAGTAAGCCAGCTACTAGCAATGGCCACGGCGGCCAATCTCGTCCTGCTCGTGGCTATTCTCGTGGCCACCGGCAGCAGCTGCTCCAGCGCTGCTGCATGGGATCTGAGCATCCGGATGCCCACGGCGCGCGCGGTAGAGGCGGCCGCGGCCCGTCTCCAGGACGACGTGGCCGCGCCGCTGATCCACGCGCTGCACCCGCTGCTGGGCTCCGCCGGAGAGCTCGGCCGGCGCGCCGGCGTGCCGTGCGACAGCTGGCGCCTGGCCGTGGAGGCCTACAACAAGCGTGACTGGAAGACAGTGCCGGCCAGCTGCGAGGGCTACGTCGGCCACTACATGCTCGGCGGGCACTACCGCCGGGACTCCCGCGTCGTCGTCGACGAGGCCATCGCCTACGCCGAGGGGCTCAAGCTCGCCGGCAACGGCAAGGAGGTGTGGGTGTTCGACATCGACGAGACCTCGCTCTCCAACCTCCCCTACTACGCCAAACACGGCTTCGGTACGTACCTACGTGTTCATATATACACACTCGACGCGATGCAATGGACGGACGTATAAAACTCACTAGTACACAAATCATTTTTTTTTTTGACACTAGTGTTTCATTTCTAATGGCGATTTCTCATTAGAACTGCCAGTAGAAATCGGCCTTATTTTTTTCGCTAGCGGTTCTCTTAAGGAACCACCAGTAGAAATCGACTATTTCTACTGGGCGGATTTCTTAAGGAACCGCTAGTAAAAATCGATTTCTACTGGGCGGTTAGAACCGCCAAGAGAAATAATTTAGAATTAATTTTTTTGAGTTTTTCAAACTTCCTTTGATGGAGAAACTCCCAAAATAAAAGTTGTAGATCTCGAAAAGTTATGAAACTTTGTAATTGACAACTTTTTCATTTGAAATCATCTTTTTATGGAAAACTACGAATGAAATTTTCAAATTTGAAATTCAAATTTTGCAAATGACCTCGGATGGAGGAACACTCTAAATAAAAGTTGTAGATCACGAAAAGTTATGAAACTTTATAGTTGAACACTTTTTCATTTGAATTTGTTTGGACCCTCAAATATTGAATTTTCCGTCAGATTTGCATAATATGTGGGGAACAAAATGAGATACGCATACAAGTGAGTGTGTGGTGCAGTGGTAAGGGAGGTATTGCGCGAGGCCGAGGGTTCGAATCCCACCGGCTGCGTAGCGCGATTTTACATGAAAAAATACGCGACTTGCCTTTTTAAAAATATTTTTTTGCTATTTTTTTTGCGTTTTCTGGGCAGCGATTTCTACATGCGGTTCCTTAAGAGAACCGCCTGTAGAAATCGATTTCTACTGGCGGTTCTCAAACAACCGCCAGTGGAAATAGGCCATTTTCACCGGCCTTTCCCACTGGCGGTTGGCAAAACTGCCAGTAAAAATATGTTAGCCACCGCCTCTATACAGAGCATTTCTGTACTAGTTAACACGCTACACGTGCTCTCTCTGTGTCTGGTGATATACGTACATGTATGTATATATGTTGCATTGGAACCAGTGGCGGATCCAGGACAAAAATTCATCTATGGCGAACTTTTGTACTACTAAATTGTGCAATAAAGTGTTTGTAAAGAAGATAAGAGATAATAACGTGGCAAAATAACAATATACTAATACATATCTAGAAATCTTGTCACAATCTCATAAATGATGTCCTAATTATAAAATAGAATTTTGTTAGTAATTTCTCATAATAAACTTCTAAAACCCTAAAAACATCAAACATCGCATATCCTAGTGATGCCAAACATATATACATACATGTACGTTTGCTGGCACGAGTTTACACTCCAGCGAAGTTATTAATTACTCCCTCCATCTCAATTTATAAGACGTTTGACTTTTTTGACACTAAATTTAATCACTCGTCTTATTTAAAAGTTTATGCAAAATATCATTTTTCTTGTCATGGCTTGCTTTATCAGTGAAAAAATCTTCAAGAATAACTTAAATCTGACTATATTTATACAATTTTTTGAATAAAATGAATAGTTAAATTTAAAACTAAAAAAGTCAAACATATTATAAATCGAGATGGAGGAAGTAGTTTGCATCCACCTATCCACGGGAACAAGAATGAAGTCGATCGTCACAACTAAAGACCAAAGCTAACCAGTGCAACGAAGCATAATTTTACACTAATATGTTTTAGGAGCCTGATTTGTATTGTTAGGCTAATGCAATTTTTTATCTATAGACAAACTTGTTTAATTATATTTGGTTGTCGTTTAATTTAATTAAGATGGTTGTTGAAAATCCAAACATCTGAAATTAGAACTCCATAATTTGTATGTATAGTAAGTAAAAAACATAGAACATCTCTCCTTTATTTCTCCACTGTCTCAGGCAGGGAATAAAAAAGGACAAATGGTGTTGAACATTTGAACAATCCATGTCGTCGCATCAGGGAAAAAATGGCAGATCGGGATGTCGATGTAATCTAATATTGACTAGTACTGAACAAAATTTAGCATTCTTCAGTATTTGTTTGTCCGTATTATTGAGTATTCTAGAGTACCGACAACTACTGACGTCAACTACTAATTGATACTGAATATGTTTATTTGTCAATATTAGCTGCTGGGTATAAGGCGTAGAATAACGCTGCGGTATATATATAAAATAACTGTAACCTACTGCTGATGCCTGCATTGACCATTTCTAAGTTCTAACGCATCCATTTCTAAACAGAAGTAGTAGTAGTTAGCAGTCAATATCAGTCGGCGTACAGCGGCAAGTAATAGCAAGTTTGTTGATCTATGGTCCTCCTATTCATTATTACGTGTGTTTGGATCTTTTCTTGATCACAGTACTAAGCCTTACAACGCGACGAGCTTCAACGAGTACGTGCTGGAGGGGAGCGCGCCGGTGCTGCCGGAGACGCAGCGCCTGTTCAAGAAGCTCATCTCGCTTGGCATCAAGCCGGTGTTCCTGACTGGCCGCAGCGAGGACCAGAGGGCCATCACCGTGGCCAACCTCCGCCGCCAGGGTTACTTCGGCTGGGAGAAGCTGCTGCTCAAGCCCGTCGGCTTCAAGGGCAACGCCATCGGTTACAAGTCCAGTGCACGCCAGAAGCTCCAGGACGCGGGATACGTCATCGTCGGCAACATCGGCGACCAGTGGAGCGACATTCTCGGCGCACCGGCGGGCGCGCGCACTTTCAAGCTGCCCGATCCCATCTATTACATTGGGTAAGCTAGGATGACAATGGCACGCAACACGAGCCCGATTATCCAATGGCGGATCTGTCCATCATGTGTCAGTGATAGATTTGTTTGAGATGAACTGCTTTTAGATTATTATATCCCTCCGTGCCTCTTCTAATAACACTCCGCGTTATCTATATCTATACCTAATAATAAAAAGGCAAAATTTCTACCTCTTTTTTAGTCTAGCCCATTCTATTTTAGTCTGACTACCTGATTCACTCGCTCTTTACTACAGGCCCACCCAACCGTATGCACTGGTTTCTGTCCCACTCTGCAGCCACCAGCGCTCGTGCGTGGCCCATCGAAGGCCCAGTCCAGCCACCAATAAACTACACAAAAGCAAAGAATTCGAACCGTGGTCTTCAGACCACAAAAATCATGATCTAACCACCACACCACGCTAACTCATGTGTTGTTTAGTGAGGTTCCTTTTATTTATCATGTAGTTTGGATGACAAGAATGGCTAGCAGGACAAAATAAATGAATAAATGAAAATGTGGTATTGCATAAACTCACGTATGGTTTAATTGGATTCCTTTTATTTATCGTGGATCGTGCTTAACAAAAATAACACTTATGGCTGTCAAGACAAAATAAATAAAATAAAACTATGAAAATATGGTATTGCATACTCCCTTCATATTTAAAAAGAAGTTGTTTTGAACAATGACATGGTCTCCAAAGCATAACTTTAACTTCTTATTTTTATAAAAATATTTATCAAAAAGTGATATGTGTATATTTTTATGAAAGAATTTTTGAAGATAAATCTATTCATATGGTTTTTATATTTTTAAACTCAACGACTTAAAGTTATTCATGATTTATATTTCCAATATTTGACTCAAGCTTTGTCCATAATGATTTTTTTCGAGTATAAAGGGAGTATATTAGAATAAAAACACAATTCTGGTTAGCAACGGAAATAGACAGTTGCAACACATGAATACATTTACTTTTTAAATATTAAAGGAGAATAATAAAAACAGTCATTGCTGCTCCCTATTGCCTGTGCCCACCTCAGCTCCTTCGAGTTCAGTGTCAGGCTCAGCTTCAAGGCTTTCCGTCTCGGCAAGTTTGTACATGCAGTCCCTCAACGCCCTCCGCGCGCACCCGTACCCTTCCTTGGTGCTCATGCTACTCGCCTATGGCGATAAATCCTTTTTTCCCAGCTTACAAAACCCAATTATCAATTTGTAAAAACGTGGCATTGCATTTTATGGAGGATAATACAATAAAGAATAGAAAAAAATATACATTTAAAGTTGAATGGGAAACAATTTTAAGTGCCCGACAAATGCTAGACTAGATACACACGGAGAATAATCTATATATCTTCAAGGCACATATTCGTTAAAAAACATATAACACCTATAAATTCCATTGCAATGTATAAGTATGTTTACTAATTTTTTTCGTTAAAAAAACATATAACACCTATAAATTCTATTGCAATGTATAAGTATGTTTACTAATTTTTTTTGTCCCATTATCTCCTTCGATATATAGGTCTCTCCACTCACCCCTAGCATAAAGAGTTTTGGCCAGATCTACTATAAAGAGTAGTATACATAATGCAAGAGTCCTAATTGACTTACTTTTCTGTCCATGATGTGATGACTCGTGCTTAAGATACTTCTGATTGTAGTACAAAGTTCGATTCTAAGATGTGTTGAAACAAATGACAGCCATTGCAACATACAATCACATCTTAAAGACATAATGGATTCTTTTGTCTGTATTTTTATACTTCTTACAATATGTTTTCGCCCCTCTCTCTATCTCATATGTGATCAGACTCATGGCTCATGTTCATAGGCCTTACGTAGGATACAAAGTCAAATTTCAAAGTGTATTAGAATATACAGATGACATGGTCACCAAACAAATTTTTGTATCATAAATCATCTATGTAACCAAGTAATACTTATACGTCCCGTTGCAACGCACGGGCATGTTTTGCTAGTAATATTTAAAAAGCAAAATTTCTACCTTTTTTTTTCGTCTGGCCCATTCAATTGGGTTCAACTGTCTAATACTCGAGTCCAGCCACAGTCCACGCTCAGTCCGAACAACGGCCACGCCCAGCCACACACTCAGTCCGAACAACGGCCACGGCCCAATTTCACCGTGCGGCTGGCCTAGTCCAGCCACAGGTGCCAAAAATACTCGCACCTCTCGATAAAATAGAGTGGTTTTGGAGACCTGAACCCTGGCCACCTAAATCTGACAACCAACAACCAACCACTGCACCGCACAAGCTTAGGTGATGGCTTGGTAATACCTCTTTTAATTTATCAGAGTTCTTGAACCGAGAGCCCAAGGAGCACAAAAAAGGACAGTCCAACTGAATATATCACCTATTTCTTTTTTTCAGTTACGTTTTCTTATTCTTCACGTTCACACATCCAACTAAAGATAGAAACAAGTAGATAAATAATAATAACAATATAAAGTTCAATTCCAAAATATATTAGGTCATGTATTATTAGGTACTGAAATAGTTCTGAATTCTAATTAAAATATTTCCTCGGCTCCTAATCCAAATCTAAATAGGAAAAATGAGTAACAAAAGTATTCATATTAATTATAAATTATAGCAGGTTTCTTAAATTTGGATTTACTTTTTTCCAGTTTTTTTTAAGAACGTTCAGACCTTTTTTTCTATTTTGCTGCTGCGATTCCTCATCGCCCATGAATTTTTGTTCCTGGTTCTTTGTTTCCAGTTCCATCTGATACTTTTTTTTATTCATCATGTTCACACGTTCAACTAAATATAGAAACATATACATAAATAATAACAATAAAAATAAAAACAACACAATATATAGGCTTCGAACTTCGTACCTGTGAGTGATGAGAAACAAATATTTACTCCTTGACATCAGAGACAATGAAACTTAGCCTTTTGTCATAATCAAATCATTACACATAGTAGTCCTGGATATCAATAACTAATTTCACTCTAACTCGAGCTATAAATTTTTTAATTATATCTACAAGAAAATTATTTTTCCTTAGCAATGCGAGAAAAAGTTTATCAATATCTTATTTTAATTTGATACAAGCTTATACATTATCATATTATGGCCAACATTTGCTTATACTCGGTTGTCGTAACAAAATAATTATAGTAGCTCTCAAATTTTATAAAAAGAGGAAAACTACGCAAATAAGTACATGGCAATTTTTCTCCCGTTGCAACGCACGGGCACATTTGCTAGTCGTTTCCTAATTGCCGTTGTTGGGTTTTTCTGTTTGAACTTCATTACATTGTAATAAGAATCATTGAACTATTGAAGAGATCCGCAATAATATTAAAAAAGAAAAGATCCATAAGCTTGGTTCTCTGTTTTGGGACTCCCCTATATGTTTATAAAAATAGATTGAATTAATTTGGGTTTTTTCTAGGCAAAATACCTTTGAACTTTTTCAGCATTAATTTTGGTTCGCTATGTTTCGGGAGACGACAACTTTGAACCGACGCATGTTGAAGATAAGGGATAAAAAAGTCATTTTTAAAGTCATTTTTTTCTGTAAGTTCTCTCTCTCCACGAGTACGAGAAAATTAGTGGAGTGTGTTACAACAAGGAACACATGTTTTCCTGAAAGGACATGTAGGCTAGTGTTTACAAGAGGCTCAGTAGCAGCTTATGTTCTGGTTTCAACTCCCTGTGAGAGCGAGTTTTCTATTTAGGATTTAACGGTATTGTGCTTTCAGTGATAAGCGGCATTTTCGTTGATAGCTAGACGTCTGCGGTGACTTCGTTAAAATATTGATTATAAATTCTTCACAAAGTGGCCCTTACCAGTGGGATTACTAGTGTTAACATGGATTCTATTTGGTTGGTCTTTCTGGGATGCTTTTGTTTCATAAAAAAACTAAAAACCTAATCAAAGGGCAGCCTTTGCAGGCAGTTTGTTCAGATGCAGTCATACTTTTGTAGTATATTTTTGAAAGCACCTTAGATCCTATTTTGTGGCTTTTGGCTTTCTACTTTTTAAAATGGGTAGAATAAAGAACTCTTTTATAGTTGTCTCAAGAGAAATAAAGCTAAAAAAGCCTTATGTTCTTTCACAGCTCGCAATCCACAATTTTTTACCCATGGCCATAGCTCAACCATACAGACCCTATAGAAAAGCTATTTTAGATGTTTTGAAACTTTTTCATAAGATTCGGTGAGTTTCCATTGATAAAAACTATTTTAGATGTATTTTGAAACTTTTTCACAAGATCCAGTGAGTTTCCATTGATAAAAACTTGAATCCTCCTCAAACAGGCAAAACTAGCCTAGGCCAATGTCGGTGGGATTGGAACCGTGACAAGCATTGACTAATTCTTCGAAAGTTCATGTCTTGCTCTCTAGTGGATCAAACAATCAAAAACTCTTAGAGACATGGCCGATTTTATCCTTCCATGGGTTTTACGCTCTACATCCAGCAGTATTATGTTCTTTGTGTTAGCAATGCCTATTCGTTTCTTACGACAATGTAGTAGAGAGAGTTTGACAGTGAATTGCGTGATGCTATCCTAAGGTTCTTAGGTTCAGCTTCTACCTTGAGTAGATCAATCTCTACACATCATCCGAGTTGACTGTTCATTTTGGTCCCTTCTAGAGGAGGACATGCCACCCTTATATACTTTAGAGAGCACGGGTTTCAAAATGAGTGGGTTCTTTCCTTTAAACCATTTCATAAATTTACACAATTTTTGGATCACAAACATTTCATACAAATTTTAAACAATTTTAATGAAGTGGGACTATACATCATTCATAAATAAAAGCATTTTCCACTAAGTCACATAACTATATGAGCGATATATCCATTTGTGAACGATGCCTACAACCACTTTCTTAAAATTATTTCAAAATTTTATGGAAATGGCTATACACCAAAAACATATTTTCATGCAAGTTTTGAGATTTTTCTAACAAAAATTAGATATTATTACAATTATTAAATGGTAATTCCACAAAATAATTGCAATAATATCTAAACTTGTTCACAATATTCTACAAATGGACACATCAACATATTTTGGGTCCATTATCGTTTCATAAAAAAATTTCAAACATTTTTAAGAAAGTGAGACTATGCATTGTACTACCACTTTCTTAAAATCATTTGAAACTTTCATGGAATGGTTATACACCAATCACCAGACGAGTTTTGAGAATTATATAACAAAATTTGATATTATTCCAATTAATGGTAATTCCACTAAACAATTGTAAATTTTGGTCCAAGATCATTTAATAAAAATTTCAAACATTTTAAAGAGAGTGGAACTATGCATTGTTCACAAATAGATACATCTCTCACTTAATCATAAAATATATGGGAAAATATCAATTTATCAACAATGTATACTATCGCTTTCTTAAACTCAATTGAAACTTAATGGAATTATTATACACCAAAAGTATGAATCTTCTAATAAAATTTAGATATTATTACAATTATTATATGGTTATTCCACCACATAATTGCAATAATATCTAAATTTTGGCACAATAAATGGATTTATATGAAAAGTTGTCAACTACAAAGTTGAAGGTCTCAAATCACGATCTATAACTTTTGTTTTGGTTATTTCTTCATACAACTTTATTTAAACAGTTCACAAAAGTTGGATTTTAAAATATAAGAAATTCAAATAGAATTTTCATAGTTGTAGGTCTCATCATGATCTAAACAACTTTTCTTTTGGTCATTTCTCCATCCGAGTTTGTTTGAACCATTTGAAAATTTATATTTCAAAATATAAGAAATTCAAACATAAATTTTGGACAATAAACAATTTCTAATAAAAAGGCATTAGCTTAAAATATATATTTCATCGAGATCCACAACTTTAGTGTTAGTCCTTTCTCTAGCCGTGTTCGTTAGAACAATTAAAAATTTTAAATTCTAAAATATGAGAACTTTAATAAAATTTTTTGGGATCATAAGTGATTTGAAGTAAAAAAAAAGACATCAATTGCAATGTTGTAGACCTAAAACATTCTAACTTAAGCACATATAATATAAAATTAAATTCATGTTATTAGTGGTAGAAGGTGCACATGTATGAATGGAATATTTATTCCTAACTTTAAGTCAGTAACTTAATACAAATACGCCGGCTGACTGCACATGTCATTAATCCATTTTTGTTTGTAGTTGTAGGAGGTCTTGCCGTTGGAACCTTAGGGCTAGAGTTCGAAAGATAGTGGAAGCATTTGTATTTTTTATGGCCTTTTTAGGTTTTTTTTTAGCAATTCTCACCTTTTCAGTTTTTTTTTAGAGGAAGGCAGGCACATTATTAATTAACACTCATAATGTTTTGAGGTACATTTAA